>JAYJMB010056105.1:0-27675 GCA_036873735.1 Pouteria campechiana | reverse complement strand
TAAATTTAACAAAAGTATTTTGATTTCATGGTTTATTATTATATTTTTTATTATGAATATTTTATAATTTTAAATTTTGTTTGATTTACAATAAGTTAAAAAAAAAATTTACACCCCTCTCCCCCAAACGCAGCCACTTGCAAGTGGCTGCCTTTGACCCAAATGCAGCCACTTCCAAGTGCCCTCCCCCCCAAACGCAGCCACTTCCAAATAGCTGCATATGACCCCCCCTAGATGCAACCACTTGAAAGTGGCTGCATTTGGTAGCTTTTGGCTACATTAGGTAGCTTTTTGGTGTAGTGATAGCTTGCATGTTGCACTGAAGAAGCGTACTAATCCTAGAATTCCACCATCCAACTAAGACCTAGGGAAAGTGCATGGCTAAGAGAGAAAAGTCAATCTAGCCCAATCCGACTTAATAAAACGTATTAATCATTCTCACTTAAATATGTGCCGTAGTCTTTCTGCTAGTCAATGACTGCATCGAGAACATCGGCCATTCCTTTCGTTATCTTAAGAAGTCTATTTCCTTTTGCACGTGCTTCGTTACGAAGAACCATTCACATGAGAAATAATGACTTCACGTTCCTTGTGCATAGGTTAATGTTCTGCTCAAAGCTTGGGTCTTTTGTACCAGGGCCAGCACAAATCACCAAACGCTTTCCAAACATGCCAAAAGGATGGATAACGATGCACAAGCAGCATAGCTACAGAAATAAGAAAGATGGTTAATAACATATGCACACGCGTGCATGTGGCTTTATTTAGCTAGCTTCGGAACCCAAAACGTACAAGATTTCCAAGGACCTTTTTATTTCAGACTCTTACAACATATCTACCAAGGTCTATCTCCAATTCATGACATGCTGAGAGAGAGCTTTCATGGGCAAAACACAACCTTGTAATTAGCTCCGCTGGGGCACGTAAATAGGCTGGTCTTATCATCCTTAGGGTAGCTGTATGCATCTGGGCAACGATCCTTGAAGAACTTGGACAAGGGGGTGGGTCCACAGCTGCCAGAGTTGCAGCAGTACTGATTGGTCTTGTAGACGGTGCAGGGGTTGTTGCAGCCGCCGGGAGCTTTGAGCTCGTTGGGGCACTCTCCCACGATATTAGCAGTGCACTTGATCACTCTGTTGCACCCAGAGACGGCGCTGAATTCCATTGGAACATTGAATCCGTCGACAAGAGAAATGTCGATGAAGTCGAGACCAGAAAACTGCTTGAGGGCGTACTCAGCAAGGGTGTTGGGAGCCTGGCCGTAGCCTGTGCACTCAAGCCTGCCACCGCAGTCTCCAGTCCGGCACCGGCCATTGCCATTGGCATCAAAGTTGCAGCCAGTGCGGGGCCAAATGCGTGCTTGGGTGACGCCGGGGTTGGCAGAGATGGTCCATGACTGCCCACTGTCCAGTCGGCGGCCTCCACCAGGAACTGCACCCGCCCACACGGTGTATGGGCATTGGTTCCGGATCTCGAAGGTAGCTGCATGGGTGAGGTTTATGGAGAGAGGGAGGACGAGGAGGAAGACGAGAGTGAAGTGGGATGAGATGGCCATTATTGGAGATGGTATGGGAGGAGATGCTGGGTTTCTGTGGTGTTTGCCCTCAATTGTGGGGGTATTTATCGGGCAGTGTTGGCTAAGGAGTGGGCCCCAGTCCCATCTTTATTGTTGACTAGACTTGGGGTGGATCACGTTCTAACAAAGACTAGGTGGTGGTGAATTTGTAGAGGTGAAAAGGGAGAAATATGAAATGGGGTGCAACCCTTGGCTTCTGGTTGTTTACATACGCCCATAACAATGGATTGTTTCTGAATAAATCCGCGTTGTGGCCAATTAGTCAATGACAGATGGACACGCATATTTTACATGGGTTATTTTCACTGTTAACTCACCCATAAGGTAGGATATACCAAAAATAGTTCAGCAAATGGGACAAGAAAAAACTACAGAAACACATGCAAACAAGCAGAGGCAGATGAAGGATTAGGCCGAACCATGGCTGGAAAGGATCTTCTGGTTCTTCCAACCCTAGGAGGTTGGTCTAGGGCGCATTCCCTTAAATTGATGGTTCGGATGATTTATTGGCTAAAACATATCTTCACTTAAATTAGGCTGACTGTATGGATTAGGTCGTTCATCCAAAATAAGTACCTATTTAGCTTTCTTGATATCATTTCTCCTGTTCAACAAAGAAATCTCCCCAACATAACCATAGAATGAGTATCCATTCGAATTTTTAAGATTTTTCAATATCACTCTTATTTAACTTAGGAATTTGCGCAAGACAAAGCACATATTGGGGTATCCTCATCACCAAACATCATCGTCCAAGTTTATATGCAGACCGAGTCTGTCTGATCCCAAATAACTAGCAGACACGTCCTCATACTAATTTTATTGCACGGGGCGGGTCTTTATATGCCCAAAATAGGATTTCATAAGATCTCCGGGAGTCTATTGGATTAAGCTCCTAAAGTTCTCCCAGTGGGTGTGTTTGTTTTACAGTAAAAGAGGGTAACATCCCTCCTATAGTGAAAAAGGAGATAAAAGCCTTTTTCTTCTATTTTGCTATAATATTTTAGTATTTATAATTAACTTACTTATTCAAATCAATATCTATCTTTTCTCAAAGGAAAATTTACAGATATATTTAGACCATTTTATCCATAATGACTTATTATAAAAATAAATTTATGATAATATAATATAAATAATTCTTAAAATTATTATGATAATAGATAATAATAAAAAATATATATTAATATCTAATATTTTTAAATATAAATTTATAATATAAATTTAGCACCCCGGGCCAAAGGTCTTGGCTCCGCCACAGAGCTCGATGACCATCATCTCCAAAAACCGACACAATCGGAAGGTTGCCATTTTCAGGACACATCCAAACTGGGTCTGCTAACTTTGATGTTGGCTTAGTCATCAACGGAGTGGATCAATCCAACTTGCGTCCCTTTCTATAAAACGGGTGTACCAGAGGTCGCTATGTTTTGGCTGCGCTACGCTCGAATCCTCCCTTTTTCTATGGATGAGCAGGAAATGGCAACACTTGCATTCGTCGGGCCAATGGACTGTAAAGAAAGAAAACAAGCGGCAGACCTATTGAATACGAAGAAAGAAAACCAAGGGCAATAATTACAACATCTCCGGTCGTTGCAAGTTAGGCGATCTCCGGTCATTGCAAGTTAGGCTCGATTTGAATAGCCATCCACATCGGACGAACGAAATTTCGCATGCATCAATGCTAGCATTGACAAGTAACTACATTCACATTCAAGTCGTAAGAAGAAAAGAAAAAACAAAGCGCAATTAAAGGTTGCGATCTTAGTGCCTTATCATTAGGGCACGAGACTCGCTGATGGCCATGTTTTACATTAACATGATGTATTTTAAATTATACGAAAAATAGATGCATCCCAACACAAGCTAAATGCGCGGAGTATTAGCGCCGCTTATCTGAAATATAAGTCACATGTGTTTTCATTTCTCCGATCGGTCTACTGCAACGCAATGGTCTGCTCATGACGTACCACGTCCTTGGTGTTCGATATGAAAGACATGTAACTTTCCAAACGCCCATGACGGTAAATATTAACATGTGTTCGACACGAGTCTCACCGACTTCTTTTTAGCCTTGTGAACTGGTATTGTTTGAAACTGACTTCTGTCCCACTTTCCAACTTACTTTCATCTCTCCTTTCATCTTATGTTGGCACCAAGTCTCAGATAATGTTGACGAGTCCTTTGATTCTCCTGCTTCAATTCAGTCCCAACGGTAATCTATTACACTATGAAATAATAATTAGCAGGTTCTATGATATAGATTACAGACTGCTGTTTTATAAATATAATGCAACAGTTTGAAACCAGGCTGAAGTGGGTTGGATCGATCCATCCATCAGAGAATAAACGAATGTATTGAAGAAGAAAATTAAAAACAGTACCGACAGAGAATTGAAAGTTATGCTTTGAATAGTCTGCAACTTCAAAACAAAGCGCGATGCGTGGGTTGAATCGATCGATCCATCCATTAGGTCAAGCTCTAAGGTGAGTGCCACATGTCCGCTAAATAGGGGTGCAACTTGGGTTGGGTTAACTTGAACCTGCTCGAATCCAACCTGACATTTTAATGAGTTTAGGTTTATGACAATCAAAACTCGAATGCTATTTTGTGTTAACTCGAAACCCGAATTCTAATTTAGGTTGAGTTTATGTTAATAACAACCCAACATAAAACATGCCCAAATTGCAAATTATTAGTTACAAAATAAAAAACTATACATTTTGTACTTATCATAATTAATATTATATTATTCTTTTTAAATTTTTTTTTGTGAAGCACAAATGACCTATCAATCTTATATCATTCCTATGATTCTTATCACTATTTTTAGTATATGTGTGTTTTCTTCTAGTTAGTCTTATATCCCTAGTTTCATCCTTATCTCCATGTCCATTTAGTTGTTATTTGAACTTTTATCTTATTTAGCTACTTGATAAACTTATTATCTTATTTGGATTTGAAACTTTAGTTTGATGTTGGATATATAAGTTTTAAATATGTGATAGATTAATTTTATTTGAATGTTATTGAACATTAAAAATGAATAGTTATTTTTTTACTTATTCACGTAACTCAAATTCAAACTGAACCCGACCTATTGAATTTGAGTTAACATTAAGGTTTTAAAATTAAGGTTAAGTTAGGCTTAGAGTTAAAGTTTTAGACTTTAGGTTAGGATTAGGGTTGACCTTAACCCGATCCCAAATAACATAAGTTTCACCCCTACCGCTAAGCTTTCAAGTCTTCCTAGAAGTCAAACAATTTTAATGAATAGATATTCATTCATCAAATGATTTTAATTTTGTGGCTCATGCCTGATTTTAATTATGATGGTTTTTGAATTTTAATTAAACAAGCAATGAAAATTTAATGATAATTAAATTGAATTTGATATAATAATCACAAAGGTGGGTTCAAACTATATAATGGACCAACAAACTCATCAGACCGAGACCCACCCAAGTCAAATCAAAATTTGAGAATAGGGCCATCTGCACAAATTTTCCCAAACAGAGCCCATCTATTTCTAAGAGGTTGTGGAAAACAACCTCTTTTTTCCACACGCGTATCTTTCTAACATTCCTTTTTGAAATCGTCCTCCACATCTCGTCCCAATCAACCACGGTCGAGATTCGAAATAAGCCCCCATCCACTCTTCCATGCTCTCAATAACGCCACGGATGCTGATACGTAATGTCCAATAAGAAAATGGAAGAAAACGAAAAAATAAATAAACTCTTGTGGAAAGATAAATAAATAACAAAAAGATAGATTTCTCTCTAGATTTTTCTGGCTAAAATATTTGACCAAGTAAAATATAGATATGAACATGGGGCCCAAGGGCTGCGAAAGCTTAGTTTCCAAGTTATGGCGCCCCATGGTCATCGCCATCGAGACGAGACTGCAACCACTCCGGGAGCGCATCGCATTGGTGTTGCCTTCCAGTAAAATCCATGGACGACGCTAGCGCTATTAATTAATGTAGTGGAGTGTCTCAAGCGTGAATTCTCATAAAGAGGATTGTGTGTTGAAATTTTAAAATAAATAATGTCAGTATAATAATAATAATAATAATATAGTCGTTATAAATTAATTAAAAATGACATACGTAAACATTTGAATACTTAATTAAGTAAACAGCCTTTCTCACTCGTCCATGCTTCTTATCCAGTCATGTTTTGTGTTCATTTTACACGTGGCTTCATCTGTACCATTGATAAGTAATATTTAATAATAATATGTTAAATATGTCTATTTTCAAAATCAAACAAGAACATTTACATGAGAAAATTTAATTCAATTCTATTAACTTTATATATATATATATACATATGTATAACTTGTTGAATGTTAAATCAGAGAATTCAATACCAAAACAAAACTACTCATTGCGAATTTGAAGAAAGCTAAAACTGCGATTGGGTAATTTCCTTCCACTTTTTCTTTCTCTTCGTTGACAAATTGAGAAACACGTTTTTTATCATCTTTTTTTTTATTCGTGAATTTATTTGAGTATATTTTTCTTTTGTTCATTTGTACTTAGAAAAAGCCTGATAACTTTCTATTTATTTGTAGTCTAAGTTCATTATATACTTTTATAATACTATTGTTTTTATGATAAAATTTATTACTTATTTATTTTTTATAAAATAATATTACAATTTAATATTGTATGTGATAATATCATAAATTAATGAGGTAAATGATTAAAGAGTTAATCATGATGGTTGTGTAACAGACTAAATATTTTTATTTATATAAAATATTTATTTAGTCTTGCTTTTATGAAAGTAAACATTTATTTGATATGAATTTTTAATGAATCAAAGGTCAATATCCCTTCATTATATTATTGCTCCTTTTATCTCATAAAATAAGATAGGATTTTGTTATAATAAAATTGATTAATTTTATATTATCTTGTTTTCAAAAAAATCAATGAACTATACAACTATTAAAGACTTTATAAAAAAATAAATGGTTAAGTTGCCTCAAAGAATGAATAAAATGTAAAATTTTTCCTTGATTATTTGTAATAATAAATTAATTTTAATAAGAAGGTATTTCATTCCATGAATAAAATATGAGAATAATTTAAATATTTATGAATTTGCACTCATCATCGTTAGAAGGACATGCAAGGAGAGAAAAAAATAGAAATGTGTAAAAAAGGGTGGATATTTTAATAATTATATAATATATTTGGAGACATTTTATGAATACAAAAGTTTTACAAGCTGAAAATTATGAACCCAAAAGGCCTTTTTAATTTTGCTAGTGCTTAAGCTAATGGATGATAAGCAGTGAAAGCTGATAAATAGCTAAAGTAAAATAAGCTATTTTATTTTAGGAGTCGCACTATTGTTCAAACAAGTTTTTGCATCATAATTGTTATTATGACCATGCCATAGAGGCATAACACATATTATGCAATACCTAGCAAATATTATATTAAAAGATTTTACCATGCCCATATACAAGATCATGGAATGCTCTCCATTTCATCACTACACACATTCACATAATATACAATTATCACATCAAGAATTTTGGGATACTTAAAATCTCTATTAATTCACACATTCGCGCGCACACACACACACACAACAGAAAGAAGAAGCATGGGATATTCCTTATCTCCATCAGTCATCAATCCACACATTTATGTAACATAATAATATCAAATTATACAACATAATGGGATATCTGCTATTCCCATCCATCCAAGCAATCATGTATTGATGGGATAATCTCTATCCCCATTAATCCATACATTCATCCATGTATAACAAAAAACAAATCAGGGAATACATATTATTCTCATTAGTGTACACATGCACAACAAAATGCACATTAACACAATCATAAAACATTCTTTATCCCATCACATTCATACAGTCACATGGTATAATGAATACCATTCAATACATAATTGTTGAGTCTAATCCTCCTACTTAGCTTAATTTTGATGATGAATGTAATTAAGCAGTTAAGTTTTGATGATAAACAAATATATGAGTAAAGAGTTAAGGTACTAACTAATTACTTTTCAAGTGATGCAATTTTAATTTGTTAAAATAAATTAAGAAGAGTAACTATTAAGTTTAAATCATATCTTATTATGACTTCACAAGAAGAAATTTAGAGAATACTCAAGTAAAAATCATTCAAAAGTATTTAGAAGTATTTCAAAAACAAATCAGAACCCCTTTAGAGACAAGGCATAAAACTCTAAAGATCAAAAGTATTTAGAGCTACTTTAGAACATCTTAATAAACAAGTCAGAATCTTTTCAAAGACAAAGCACAATTCTTAGAATTAACTCCAAAGTAGTTTCACACTTCAGGGGTAGTTCAGAAGCTTTCCTAAGTCTCCAGAAATACTTCAAAATTAAAACGCTCTACTTCAGAGAAAGTTGTTGAACTCAGAAGTTCATCCGAAAGAACTTCGAAAATAATTCAGAGGAAGCTTATGCACTCAGAACCTCATCAGAAGTAACTTCAAAGTCACACTCTATTCAGAAGCCAAGACAAGTTTCAAGAAGCATATTAGAGGCAAAATTCAAACTTTAGAAATTAACTTCAAATGTTCTTTGGAAGCAACTCAGAAGCTCTTCAAAGGCATTTTCAAAAGGCCAAGACTCAAGAAGTATATCAAAAATAGAATTCAAGCTTCAAAAATACTTTAGGAGTTTCTTCGAAGCAAAAATATGACTGTTGAATATGTCAGATACCAAAATCAACCTTCAAAAGAATCTAAAGTACTAAACCTTGCAAAATTCTGACATTGCCATAGTTCAAAGGTTTTGAAAAAGAGCCTCAGAAGTTCTGCATTAAATGCAAAATATAACTGATAGATAGTTGAACTTTAGAGGTTCTAAAAACTAATCTCTAAATTTCTAAAGCTGAACCAAAGTATAAAGTCGTGGTGAAGCTTTGAATTCCCTTCCAATAGTTGAAAAGCTATAAAAAATAATCATTACAACTAAATTTTTTTCACAACTTATAAAAGAAAGATTCAAACGTCAGGAAGAAAAGTTGAACAAAATTTACTCAAGCATTTACTAAAGCTCCCCGGTTTTAATTCCATGAGACCAGCTCCATTGCGTGACATTCCAACAAGCACTCAAAGCAAATCATTCAAACACTTGGAGTCTAATCTTTCTTGTTCTTTACTACTATATTTATTGTGCTTCTATCACTAAACTCTATATACTATCTATCAAGAGGCATTTATTTCAATATGCATTTACTTACTATTTTTTTGTTTGCAAGTAAGGGACTTTTATCTTATTGTTGAACAACAAGCAGGAAAACTTGTTAAAGATTGTATAAGTTACTTGTACACTTTGAAAACCAACTTGTATAAGTTATTGGTGAACTTTGAAAACCAAATTGTGTAAGTTTGTTGGTGAGCTTGAAAACCAACAAGTGCTAGTGCAACCTAAACTTAGCAAATAGAGGCTAACTCAGAGAAATAAAGTAGGTAACCAGGTTAAGTATCAAACCACTATAAAAACCACTATTTCAGTATGTTATGTGATCTTTTCTATTTTGTTTCAGCACTACCTTTTGAACTTGGCCAAAATCCCCCCTAGCCCCTAGAGCCACCATTAGCTAGGGACCAACAATAATCATGGGATACTTGCTACCCACTCTTCATACATATATATATGTAGAGTCCAATAGGATGGCTTAACCCAAGAAGAGAGGGGTGAATTGGGTAAATAAAATTTTTTTTGCTTAGCACCTGTTGGATCATTTTCCTCTTTTCATGCTTGTGTGCAGTATGGTGTAAGATGAATAATAGAACAGTAAAGTGCGGAGAAATAAAATAAACACACACACATAGATAAGATGATTTTTATAGTGATTCAGGACATTATTCCTACTTCTATTCTTCTAAGGACACCAACTTATTGTGCCTTGGGTTCGACTATACCCCATAAAATAGAATACATCAGTGTCCACGATAATCTTCTAAATTTCAGAACTAGGGGGCGTGAACAAGTGTCCGCAATACTTCTTCTGGATTTCAGCTCCAAGGGAAATAAGCAAGTATCCCCGACACTCTTCTGATTTTACGAGTTCACCAGGAAACTCACTATTTTTAAAGATCATCAGCAAACTTATTGGTTTTTCCAAGCTCACCAACAACTCATACAATGTGATTTTCTTGAGCTCACCATAAACTCTTTAGTTTCAATTTTATTAGAAAACTGACACTTTAAAAAATGTTACAATGAAACACAGGGGAAGATATGATCTCTCTCTTAGATCTATGTAATACAAAAAGATCTTTCAAGAATGTAAAGATAATAACCCTAAGGATATGAAGGTTTAAGCTCAAGAAGGATATATGTGTTGAACTATGTTAACTAACTTGATTTTGATGATGAAAATTTTTAACCAAGTATGTTTTGATGATGAACAAAGACATGAGTGAAACATTAAGGTACTAATAATTTATTCTCAAGTATGTTGCAGAAATATTAACTCACACTCAACTTGAGAATAATCTTTATGGTGACAAAAGGACAATACAAAGTAAATATTCTTTCAAAATTAAGTATATAAATTTCACATATACTTAAATCAAGAAAACAAAAATTTTGAAGTGTTAAGGACATGCTTTGGAGCCAATAGAAGCAACTTTGAAATCATTTTAATGTGTTTTGGAGCAAATTGGATTGCTTCGGAGATTTCTCAATGAACTTCGAAGAAAATGGTTAATACTTCGGAATTGTCATAGCATGGCTTGGGGACATTCAGATAAGCTTCGGAGATCTAATAGTAAGCTTTGGAATAAATTAGTCAAGGCTTTGGACAAGTTTTTGAGTAAACACAACAAGTTTCGGAGCAAATTGAAAAGCGTCAGAGTCTTCATAGGCACACTTTAGAGTAAAATGGAAAGCTTCAAAATTGTTACAATGCATTTTAAAGTTGTTACAGAGAAGCTTTGAACAAGTTTCAAAGTGTTATAGCATACTTCAGAGATGATTGCAAAGCTTTAGAGAAAAACACAAGACAAGCTTCAGAATCCTCACAGTGAGTGTCGGAGCTGTCACAAGCACACTTTGGAATTTTTTTTTTGGCTTTGGAAGTGTGTACTTTGGAGATAATCAAGAAAGCTTCAAAACTGTCAATTATGCTTTGAAGTAAACAGATATGCTTTGGAGAACTTGGAGTTACGTTTCAAAGTGAATTCAAGTATAATTCGGAGTAAATAGACATGCTTCAGAGATGTTAAACAAAGCTTTAGATTACTTCTCTAAAAGCATTAAAAGTTAAGAAAATTCAAACTTCTCTCTATAAAGAAATATCGCAATTAAGAAGGATTATAATTATTTCAGAGAATTTGAAGAAAATTAAATCAAGTCATCTCAAATCTTTCAAGACATCAACTATTTACTCGTCTCTTCAGAGTAACCGAAGAAGCAACTTCGGAACACCTGTGATGAAAGTGAATTTTGCGACAAGTCAGCGATAAAGTAGTAACGATACCAAAATATAGTAAAGTTAGACATCAGACAAAATATAAGGTAATGAAAAACATTTTCAAATGTTTGGATGTCTGCCAGAGTCAGCAACGAAAAATTTTCTCTTAACCTATAAAAGAGAGATTCAGAAGCAAAAGAAAATGAACTTCTGAATATCACTGATCATTGCTGAAAATGCGAAGGGCATTCAAAATCTTCTTTCAAAGTTCAACTCTAATGACTACATCTCTATCAGAAACTCTCAAAGTCTGATCTCTTCTCAATTAAGGAGTTTGAATCTTTCACTCTTATTATTCATTTATTTACTTAGCATTTTGAATTTATATACAAGTTAGCCTAATTAAGAGGCATTAATTTGTACACTATGATTTAGTATTCAGCAACACAAGTAGAATACCTAGTGTTTATTTATTAAGATAAGCAAGTAGGGAACTTGCTGAAAGGATATAAGTTTGTTGGTGAGCTTTGGAGAACTAACAAGTTGTAAAAGTTTCTGGTTGGCTTGGAAGACTAGTAAGTTGGTTGGTGAGCTTGTTGTAAAACCAACGTGTATTTGATCAGGTTGATCAAGATATTAGTGGAACCTAAGTTTAATAGAGGAGACTGACTCAAAGAAATGGAGTAGGAACCTAGAAAGGGCCAAACCACTATAAAAATCTTATGCCATGTGTTTTGCAATCTATTTTACTTATTCATTCAGCACTTTAATCATTTGATTTGGCCAAAAAGTTTTAAAGCTCAATTCACCTCCCCTCTTGAGCTACCACTTATAAGAGACTAATAAGTAATATCAGATCAGGCTTCACTATTTAAATTTTTATTACCAGTATATTAACTTGTGAAGAGATTCAAATGGCCAGTATGTTCCACAATATATCTGTTGAAGAATAATTTACTTCCAGACCCCCTCTATTTGATGGAACCAATTACGGGTATTGGAAAATGAGAATGCAAAATTTCTTGACTACAACAAATTACCGGTTGTGGCTTGTAGTGAAAAATTGAAAGAATGTTACCAACACTGAAGATAAATACACTACAGAGGATATACAAGCAGTAGAACATGATGCTAAGGCAAAGAACTGCCTTTACTATACTTTAACCTCTTCTGAGTTTGAAAAGATTTCTTCATGTGATTCAGCTAAAGAAATTTGGGATAAACTCAAAGTAGCACATGAAGGTACAAACCAGGTTAAAGAGACTAAAATTATTCTTCTAGTGCAGGAATATAAAGCCTTCACTGTAAAGGAATCAAAAAACATTTTTGAATTTGAAAGATTTAAGAAAATCACCAACAGCTTAAAGAACTTAAGAGAAAAATATGAAAAGACCAAGCTAGTAAAGAAAATCTTGAGATCACTGCCTAGACACTGGATGCCTAAAGTGACTACTATACAATAAGTAAAAGATTTAATGAAGGTGACAGTAGAAGAACTCATGTGATCACTTATGACTCATAAAGTACTAATAAAGCAGAAAGCACCAAATGAAGTCAAAGGAAAGAAAATAATAGCTCTACAAGCAGAATAAAAAATAAAGAATCTTCAAAAGATGCCTCAACCTCTGAAGATGATAAGGATATGACAATGATAACTAGAAGATTCATAAACATGTTCAATAAGAAAAGATTTGGAAATAATTTCAAGAACTTCAAGAGTAAAGACAAGATAAAGGAAGTTTCAATCTGTTACAACTGCAATAAGCCTGGGTATATGAAGTTCAATTGCTCAGAACTAGACAAAAAACAAGAAGACAAGAAGAAAAGGTATAACTCTTACTTTGACAAAAAGAATATTTCTAATAGCAGAAAATTTGCAAAGAAGAAGAAAGCTATGGTTGCATGGGAAATGCTAAAAAATATGATGCAAGAAAGCTCAAGTGAAGAAGAAGAAGAAAATGAAGCTCAATTCAGCTCACTCAGCTCTGAAAAAAAGGATCAAGAAGAACATCACATAGGAATACGTTTCATGGCTATCCACAATGATGAGGTAAATTCAAAACCTAAAATTTTTGATATTAAAGAATTATTAGAAGAATTGTATTTAGATTTCAAAATGCTAAAAGCTAAACACAAGAAAACTAAAAGAGAACTTGAAAGAATAATTAATGAATGCTCCAAATTAAAATAAGAAAACACATTGCTCTAAACTGATCAAAATATCAATATAGAACTTGAGAAAATTAAAGTAGAAAATCATGCTCTTAGAAGAATCTTAACTACTACCTTATTCAAATTTAAAACAAAGAAAGATATGGGAATCCAAAGAAAAAAAATCACAAAAGAAAATCAGAACTCAAACAAAATATGATTTGGATTCCTAAAATAGTTGCTAAAGTAGTAAATGCAACTGTATATCCAGAAAACAAATTAGTAGAATGTAAAAAATAATGAATGTCAAAGTATTTTGCTACTAACCCACCTGGACCCATTCCTAAATGGATCTATAGCTTAATTTCATCACTACAAGTGTGTTTGAGAGACATAGAGAATAGCAAATGGTATATTGATGGTGGTTTGTTAAGGCATATGACAGGATAAAGGGAGCTATTCATAGAATTAAAAGTTAGAAATGGAGAAACAGTTACCTTTGGGGATAACAAAAAAGGTAGAGTGGTTAAAATTGGTAAAATTAATAAACCTCCCTCTATTACAATTTCAAATGTTTTATTAGTAGAAGGATTGAAACACAATCTTTTAAGTGTAATTTAATTTTGTGATAATGGTTATAAAGTTTGTGTTTAAATCTCATACTTGTTCAATATTAGATAGTTCAAATTCAGTTGCAGTACTTAGAAAGAGACATGAAAATGTGTATTTAGTGGATTTATATGATATCCAAGTGAAATGTCTTGTTGTTAATGAAAATGAACCCATGTTTTGGTATAGAAGACTCAGAAATGCCAACAAGAATCTGATTGAAAGACTATATAATAAAGATCTAGTTGTTGGCTTACTAAAACTCAAATTTGACAATAAGTTATATAATGCTTGCATGACAGGCAAACAAGCAAAAGAATCATTCAAATCAAACAAAGAAGTATACATAACCAAACCTTTTCAGTTGCTACATATGAATTTAGTTGGTCCAACAAGACTTGGAGGGAAACATTACGCATATGTCATTATAGATGACTTTAGTAGATTTACCTAGGTAATGTTTATAACATCTAAAGATGAAGCTTTTTTATTCTTTAAAGTATTTTTCAAATGTGTACAGAATAAACAAAGCTCTCATATAGTTGCTATAAGGAATGATCATGGTGGAGAGTTTGAAAACCATAGATTTACTGATATCTATGAAAACAATGAAATTCTTTAAACTTTCTTTGCACTAAGAACACTCCATCAAAATGGAGTAGTTGAAAGGAAAAACAGACTCTTGCAAGAGATGGTAAGGACAATGTTGAGTGAATACAGTTATCCACAATATTTTAGGGTTAAAGTAATGAATACAACATATTATATTATTAATAGAATCTTTGCTAGATCCCTACTCAACAAAACTCCATTTGAATTATACTATAGCAAGAAACCAAATATTTCATATTTTCATGCTTTTGGTTGTAAATTCTTTATTCTTAACAATGGTAAAGAAAACCAAGGCAAATTTGAAGACAAATCTAATGAAGGCATCTTCCTTGGTTATTCTATTATTAATAAAGCATTTAGAATCTACAATATAAAAAGTAAGACTATAGAGGAATCTATTTATGTAAAATTTGATGAAAATACTAATTCCTCTAGGAGAACAAGTGATTTTGAGGATGAGACAAGTGAATTAATAAATTCAGTTGAGAAAATAAAAATCCAAGACAAAGAAAGGGAACCCTCTCAATTAGAAACACAACTAGATGAAGAAGAAACAAACAATGGACCATACATCTCTGAGGTAAATAATGCAGGTAACGATATTTTTCCAAAGATTGGAGATTTATGCGTGATCACCCTGAAAGTCAGATAATTAGTGATGTATATGACAAAGTTAGAACTAGCTCTTCTTATCACCAAGTATGTGATAATTTTGCTTTTATTTTTCAAATAGAACCAACTTGCATAGAACAGGCTTTAGAAGATAAAAACTGGATTTCAGCTATGCAAAAAGAATTAGACCAATTCAAAAGAAATAATGTTGGACTATTATTCCAAGACTAAATCATCAATTTGCAATAGGAACTAAATGAGTTTTTAGGAATAAATTAGATGAATCTGGAATTATAGTAAGAAATAAAGCAAGATTAGTAGCAAAAGGGTACTGTTAGGAGGAAGGCATTGATTTTGAAGAATCATATGCTCCTGTTGGATGAATTGAAGCGATTAGAATGCTTCTTACATTTACACCTTTTATGAATATTAAGTTATATCAGATGGATGTAAAGGGTGCATTCATAAATTGATTTATTAATGAAGAGGTCTATGTAGAACAACCACTTGGGTTTGAAGATCCTCATAACCTCGATCATGTATTCAAACTTAAGAAAAGTCCTCTATGGTTTAAAAAAGGCTCCTAGAGCTTGGTATTAAAAGTTAAGCAAACTTCTCATTGAGAAAGGGTTTTCAAGAGGCAAAGTTGATACTACACTCTTCATTAAGCATGCAATAAAAGATATTCTTATAGTTCAAGTATATGTTGATGATGTAGTATTTGGTGCAACTAATAAAAATCTTTGCAAAGAAATTTTTAAGACAATGCTGAGAGAATTTGAAATAAGCTTGATGGGCAAACTCAACTTCTTCTTGGGATTGCAAATTAAGTAAGTGAAAGAAAAAATCTTCATTCACCAAGCCAAATATATAAAATAATTGCTAAAGAAATTCAACATTGAAGATGGAAAAAGATTTGGGATGCTAATGAGCACTTCAATAAAAATGAATAAAAATGAAAAAGGTAAGCATATTGCCAAAAACTTTACAGAAGCATGATAGGATCTTTGCTATATTTAATTGCTAGTAGACTTGACATAATGTTTAGTATATGCATGCCTGCTAGATTCCAATTAGAACCAAAAGAGTCACATCTTATTGCTGTAAAAGGAATATTTATATATCTTTTAGATATACCTAATCTAGGATTATGTATCCAAAAGGCTCATATTTTAATTTAATAGGTTACTCAGATGCAGATTTTCCTGGATATAAAGTAGATAGAAAGAGTACCTTAGGATCTTGCCAATTTCTAGGAAGCATGATTATCTCATAGTTTTCTAAAAAATAAACATCAGTTGCATTATCAACTGCTAAGGCTGAATAGGTAGCAACAGGTAGTTATTGTGCACAGATCCTATGGATGAAATAGCAATTAAAAGACTTTGCCTTAATTTTGTTAATATACCTATCAAATATGATAACACTAGTACTATAAATTTGACCAAGAATCCAATTCCATATTCTAAAACTAAATATATAGAAATCAGGCATCATTTTATTAGGGACCATGTTCAAAATTATGACATTAGCTTAGAAAATTTGTCCTAATAGAAAATTAGCTAGCAGATATCTTTACAAAACCATTACCAGAAGAAAGATTTAACATCATAAGAAGAGAATTAGGTATTCTAGATCCAAGTGCATAAAATGCATAATTCATCAAACAAAGTATTCATAATAACATATTTATTAATTTTTTTAATCAGTAAGAACATCTACTACAGCTTCCTGCTCCTCAATACACTGATTAGCCTTTGCCAATTCTTCTTCAAACTTCTTTATGCGATCCATCACCTTCTTATATGCTACACATCCTTTTGTTAGAAGATGATCAGCATTGCAGTTGGATCCTCTAGCATAAACAGTTCCTCTTTTAACTGTTTTATCTGTTCCTTAAGAAAATGAACTCGAATGGATTCCTTCAAGTGATCATTCTCTCTTTCATCCTGAACTTGATTTGTTGAAAACCTTGATGATGCTATGTTTGTTTTTTGAAACTATGGTTAAGCTTCTATCTATGCAACACATAGAATGAAAAGTATATTAATGCATATTTAATTATCTATCTTGGTAATGATACATAAATAAACATTCATTAGTGAGTCAAAAGTACAATTAATGTGTACACTAAAAACTATAATCCATTTTACAATGTTTCGGAGTTAAGTCAGATTTCGGACTTCAGAGTCTTCCAAGCCTCAAACGAAAGTCTCCGAAGGCATAAACAAAAGCATCCGAAGATTGGCAAAGGCCTCCTAAGTAATGCTTCGGAATATCCGAAACCCCAAAGTAAATAATCTCCTATGAAGGATCTCCTTTGGAGTATCCGAAGCCCAAAAAACTTTAGTATTTCGGAAATCTTTTAAAAACAAATTTGAAAGCGCAAAGTTTTTTTAAAACCTCTCCAAAAACCTAAACCTTTCTTCTGTGAACTCCCAAAACCCCCATTTCAGAGAAGACGATCCATCTTCCAACTTCTTTTAAATCTAAGTCTCATTTCTCTCCGTCCACCTTCCTGCCTTCTCCAACTTCACTCCCAGAAATCCCATTTCCTTTCCAAAAACCTAGAGTATTCTATCAAAATGGTGAGAACAAAAAGAGCAAATATTAAGAGAAAGGAAAGAGAAAATTCTCCATAGAAAAGAGCAACTAAGAAGTCAAGACGAGAAACTAATATGTTGGGGGTAATCTTTCTAAATAACTCTTCTAATTACTCTAGATTTACATAAAGATATAAGGATAGGAGGATAATAAAAAACAATTCTTCAATTTTAGAGCCTTTGGAATGGAGTTCAAAGTAAATAAATGGTTGAAATACCAAGGTTGGGATGCCTATGTGAGTTATGGAGACAATTTTTATCTGACACTAGTAAGAGCTCTAATCTATAATCTCAACACTAGGATAGAAAGATCATGGATAGGAGAAATAGAAATCAAACTATCCTAAGAAAGTTTAAAGAATTACTTCAATCTCTCTGAAGAAGAAGAGAAGATCGTATGGCCTTCAAGAGCAATACTATTATCAGATTTAGCAGAAATTGAGATAGATGAAAAGGAGAATTATTTGCCTGCTAGACACTTGAACGTAAATCTCAAGCTAGATTATCTTATTGTTATGAACAATGTATATCCTAAAAGAGGAGCTACAAGAGATATATCTATGAAAGATGCCAGAATCATATAGGTATTAAAGAATAGAAGAAAATTAAATTTGGCTAGACTGATGATAGACCATATACACTTGATCAAGAGCACCACAAGGTTTCCTTTACCTTATGGCATGACTCTAACCAAGCTGATCAAGAAAGCAGGAGTAGATGTCTCAAATGAGAATGAAGAGCTTGCAAGGAACATAGATAAATTGGATGAAAAAGCTCTGAAAAAGAATGAGCTTTTAGTATACTGCATAGGGTTAAATCTCTGAAAGACCAAGAAGAGCAACTCAGTTGAAAGGATCCAGACCTAACGAAAGTTCAGAAAGAAAAAGTGATATCATTGTTATAGAACAAGCTACTGAACAAGGACAAGAACTCTCCTTACATAAATAAGAAGAGATAATTGAAAGATAAGAGTTCATCAATCCATCAATAGAAGAAGTAGAGGAATTCTCCAACAAAGAGAAATAAGCAGAAGTTGAGAGAATAGAAGAACTTCTAAGAGAAGAACAAAGAATAGACATTGAAGATATTGTAGAAGAGATTTTGAGAGAAGATGTACATGAAGATACAATAGCAGTAGAAATACCTTCACACACCCTCATCAAAACCCCTTCACCCATTAGACCCTCTCACACTGATCAACCATCCACCTCATCAATTCCCACTCCATAACCTATCTCAAAGGACCTAGAGGATAGAATAACCATGATTGAACACTTTCTGTCTACTCTAGCCCTTCAAATAATAGAGTAGATCATACTCTTAGCACTACTATGTATTTCATGATTCTTAGCTGATAAGATTGATTAGAGACTTGATTCTCTACAAGCTTTAGTAGAATCATTTAGAGCTCAAACTTTTCATCCACACTCTTCAGCACCTCATCGTCATTTCTATCCACCTCTAACTCATTTTTCTTCACCTCCATATCATTTCTCTCTAGCCAGACTAAACTTTCCCATTACAGTGATGTTTTCACGCTTAATGTCTCCACATCCATCATCCCCCACAATTCCAGAGGTTAATCAATTTGTGGATCAACCTACTTACTCAACTTCCATCATTCCATACATTCCCCTTCCATAAACACAAACTTCTCCTCCATCACCACCACCATCAATTCTAACCATAGAAGATAATACTCACACTTCCTCGTATTATATCTAGATTCCATAAGGATATGCAAATCCCATAGATTTATTAATGGAATATATTATATAGGAATATTTTTCCCTTAAAAAAATCGCACAAGAATGGGACCCCCTATAAATCCTATGCCACAAAGTCCTCCATAAAGAAAAGTTATTGATGATAATCCTGATTTTCTTCTTTGTATATCTAATCCAATTAGGATGATAGACTCTGAGTTTGCAAGTAAAATAAAAATCAACTTTGAAGTTGCTAGGATGTTTCTCTCTCAATCAATTCATCTATCTCCTCAAGAATATCCATTTCCCAAACTTGAGGATCCTAACTTTTTGCATAGAATTCAATCTCTTCCTGACCCTCCTTTCACTCCAAAGAATCCTAAAATTCATGTCCCTAATAAAGAGTCAATTCTTCAAGATTACTTTGAGAAGCTCCTTCAAATGCTTCCAATGTCAAAACCTCCAAGAAAAGAGTTTTTATTTCCATTAAGTCCTCATAAATTCTTTATTCTTACCAAGGAAGAATTCACTTTCTAGAATAATGCTAACCTAGAGGCCATTGCTGATAATCTGCCTCTCCCATATCCTAATATGGATGATCAAGACAGAATAAGGTAAATACAGTCTCCACTAGGGTGTCAACCTCTTCCACCACCTTCTTCACCTACTTCAAAAGCCAAAACTCCCAGAAAACCACCTTCTTCCACTACTAAAACCAAAAGACCACCTGCTATCCCAAAACCAAAACCATCCCTAAAACCAAAACAAAAACCAATTCCTAAACCAAAATCATCAACTTCTTCATCTCAGCCATCCACCTCAAAACTAAAAAGGAAGCCTAGAATTCCACCTCCCAAAGAGCACAAGAATGCTTCTTTTGAGATAATCACTATGTACCATCAGGAGTATCAAGCTCGGATGAATGTAAACATAGAAAATCTCTTGAAAGGGCTTCCTGCAGTCTTTCTTTAACTGCTAGATCCAACATTTTGAGAGAGAATTGATCGCATTGATGTTCATGATTGTGGACCCATTACATACACACATGAACCTCCTATGGTAGTTCCAAAGAATCTATTTTTCATCCCTCCTCCTGCACCAAAAAAGGCTAGAACATCCAAGTCCTCTCCCACACCATCTTCCTCTGAATCCAAGCCACCTCTTCCACCTCTTCAAGATGTCTTTCTCAAGACCTACTAGAGAAAACCCAAACCACCTAAATAAATTTGCTGCATTTTACATTTTTTATGTAATTTCTTTTATATTTTCTCTGATGTATCTACATTGTATTTAAAATTTTGAAAAGTTCAATATATATGTATTTTTTTTCTTTCACATGATTATATATAAGTCTTAATGATTATTTCCACCTTTTTGATTATGACAAAAGGAGGAGAACATGTGAAAGAAATTAAAATGAAATATGTAAAGAATGAAAATTTATATAATATGAAATTCAACTAAAATAATGTGCATCAACTCAGGGGGAGCTGCACTAATTTAGTCAAATAATTTTTTTTAAAATATCAGCAAAATAAGTTATTAAAAATATATTGTTAGATAAGTTTTGAAAGATATATCACTCACTATTTTGTCATCATCAAAAAGGGGGAGAATGTTGAACCATGTTAACTAGCTTGATTTTGATAACGAATATTCTTAACCAAGTATGTTTTAATGATTAGCAAAGACATAAGTAAAACATTAAGGTACTAGCAATTTGTTCTCAAGTATATTGCAGAAATATTAACTCACACTCAGCTTGAGAATAAGCTTTATGATGACAAAAGGAAAATACAAAGTAAATGCTTTTTCAAAATTAAGTATATAAATTTCATATATACTTAAATCAAGAAAAAGAAATTCTGAAGTGTTGAAGATATGCTATGGAGCCAACAGAAGCATCTTTGGAATCATTTCAATGTGTTTCAAAGCAAATTGGATTGCTTCAGAGATTTCTCAACGAACTTCAGAGACTCCTCAATAGAGTAAAATGGAAAGCTTTGGAATTGTTACAACACATTTTAGAGTCATTACAGAGAAGCTTGGGACAAGTTTTAAAGTGTCATAGCATACTTCAAAGATGATTGGAAAGCTTCAAAGAAAAATGCAAGACAAGCTTTGGAATCCTCGCAGTGAGTTTTGGAGCTGTCACAAGCACACTTCGGAATTTTCTTTTGGCTTTGAAAGTGTTACAACGTACTTTGGAGATAATTAAGAAAGCTTTAGAACTATCAAGTATGCTTCGGAGTAAACATGTATGCTTCGGAGAACTTGGAGTCACATTTCAGAGTGAATTTAAGTATACTTTGGAGTAAACAGACATGCTTTAGAGATGTTAAACAAAGATTCAGATTCCTTCCTTGAAAGAATTAAAAGTTAAGAAAATCCAAACTTCTCTCTGCAAAGAACTATTGCAACTAAAAAGGATTATAATCACTTAGGAGAATCTAAAGAAAAATAAATTAAGTCATCTCAAATCTTTCAAGACATCAACTGTTTACTCGTCTCTTCGAAGTAACTGAAGAAGCAACTTCGGAACACCCATGACAAAAGTGAACATTGAGAAAAGTTAGTGACAGAGTAGTAGACCAATACTAGAATGCAACAAAGTGAGACGTCAGAAAAAATATAAGGTAAAGATAAATATTTTTAAATGTTTGAATATCTGCCAAAGTCAGCAATGGAAAAATCTCTCTTAACCTATAAAAGAGAGATTCAGAAGTAAAAGAAAATGAACTCTTGAATATCATTTATCATTGCTAAAAATATAAAGAACATTCAAAATCTTCCTTCAAAGTTCAACTCTAATGGCTACATCTCTATCAGAAGCTCTCAAAGTCTCTTCTCAATCAAGGAGTTTGAATCTTTCACTCTTATTGTTCATATATTTACTTAGAATTCTGAATTTATTTACAAGTTATCCTAAGTAAGAGGCATTAATCTATACACTTTGATTTAGTTTTCGGCAACACAAGCAGAGTGCTTAGTGTTTACGTATTGAGATAAGCAAGTAGGGAACTTGCTAAAAGGATATAAGTTTGTCGGTGAAGTTTGGAAAACCAACAGGTTGTGAAAGTTTCTGATTGGCTTAGAAAACCAGTAAGTTGGTTGGTGAACTTGTTGTAAAACCAATGTGTATTTAATTAGGTTGATCAAGGTATTAGTGGAACTTGAGTTCAGTAAAGGACACTGACTTAGAGAAGTGGAGTAGGAACCCAGAAAGGGCCGAGCCATTATAAAAATCTTGTGCTGTGTATTTTGTAATCTGTTTTACTTATTTATTTGATTTGGCCAAAAAGTTTTAAAGCTCAATTCACCTACCCTCTTAAGCTAGCATTGTATAAGGGATCAATAATATGACAGTTTAAGCTCTTGGTCATGGATGAAAGGATTTGCATAAAGTTAAGCTCATTAGAATGGATTCCTTCACCGCCTTCGAATTGTCCCACTTCTTCTCCTTAAATAGCTTCTTCAAAATCTTGACCATTGGAGAAGATGGGATCCATCAAATGCAGAAACAAGAGCAACATTGAATGAATAAGACCATTTGAGCTTTCTTCCATTGAAGTCTAGGTCTTTCTGATTTGTCTCGAGCTGCTATATTGCCGTTCAGAGAGGAAGATGAGCTATATAAAAAGGTGTTCCTCATTTGACTCGTTACTACCTTGAAAGTCTTGCAGCATCACTTATTGTTAGAAATGGTGACTGACATAATTTTACACAATGACAGCATGAGTGTAGATTCCATTTCTATGCTAGTCACATAACTGGAGTTTTCCTCTGACAAGTCATGGTCTCTCTCTGTCTACATTTGTCTATCATTAGTTGCAGATGAATTCTTCATAGGTTTGTCTATTACTTGAACTTTCATAAGAACGATTTGTCTGTTGTAAGTAGTAGATGAACTTTGACACATATGATGTTACATTGACTGATAGACAAACACTTCCAAGTCTATCTTAATTCCTCTAGATGATTTGTCTATTGATCTATCCTTCGTGTATATGTTTTGTCTGTTAAAGATAACAGACTAACTTCGAATGGTGCTAATGAAGATGAGCTAATCGTTTGGCAAACAGTTCCCTTAAAATGAATAGACAAAGTAGGATATGCTTCCTTTATTCTTCATCATCTATTGGAGGTGACAAATGAAGTTTGCTCAGTCTTGTACTAACAGACGAAGTATGATTTTCTTCTTTTGTTCCTTGTTATCTGTTGAAGGTTCCAAACGAAGCTTACTTCAAATTGGTCAAACAAACAAAGTGTGATGTTTGTTTGGTATAAGCGATAGACAAAGTGTGTTCTGCTTTATCTTGGATTAATACTTTATGCATCGCATTTGTCTGTTTTAAGTTATCGATGATCGTGCCTATGTCTGTTGAAGCACTTTTGATCCAAGCAGCACTTTGTCTATTAAGCTTTGTTTATCCTCACTATGTAGCTTTTATATCATCTTTTGCTTTGGTTGATACTTTATCTGTTGTGATAGATGACCTTTTGATCTGAAGACGAGGTGAAGATCTTTAACGATTTTGCATACTTCGAGCAACAAAAGAGGTTTGTTCTTACAACTTCTTTAGTTCTTCAATCTTTATTTGTCTGTCTTGCCTCAACTGAAGTTGTACTCCCTTCTTTGTTCATATTGCCTTTCTATCCTTAGACTAATCAAATCTTCTTACTTTGTGTATGGTTGTCTAAGCGACAATTTCTTTATCTTTCTTCATTTGTTTGCCAAGCCGCTGAGTTGCTTCTTCATCCTTGTACTTTGTCTTGGATAGACTTTGATCAGATCAAGTATAAGTGGTCCGAATTTCTCAAACACAATTCAAGCTCTCTGATCATGACTTCTTCTTTAGCTTTTTGTTTTGCATTTGTAGCACTTCTTCAAAACCTTATTTGTCTCCCATTGCTTTTATTCATGGAAGCTTCTTTTAGACAACTACAACCTTTCTTTATTGCTTGTCTTCTGCTTTCTTCTTCTGCTTCCATAATTTTCACTAGTTCAGCTCCTTCGGAACATAACAGATTATTGTGGTGGTTTATTGCAGATGATCATTATCATGCACTTGAACTTTTTTACACTTGTTGCATTGTTAGCATAATGTATTTATCCTTAATTAATTTTCACATGAAATAGAGCAAGGATAACTTACATTTCTAATTAAGCACATAATATGATAACTCGATAAAGAATAGTGCTTAATGTATACTTTAACATATTCAGGAAATGATGATTAAAATTATGTGCAACATGAAGATATTACTTGCATAAATAAACATTTATGATTATGTATATAGTGCACAAATAGTTATTAATAATTCAAGCAGAGATATCATTCCTACTTAATACAAGTTTTGTTATTCATCAAAATCATTATAGCATAATCCCAACAATATACATATACACATATTAAATAATAATTCATGGGATATCCACTATCCCTATCCATTCATACATGCTTGGGTGCAAGCATAAGATTTTCACTATCTCCATCCAGCAATACATGCATAGGAAGAAAGCAAATGCCTACTTATTTGGCGAAAGAATCATCTTACAACTTCTTGAGTTCCATGCCTTTCTATATTGCTCAATGGTCCTACACATACAATAATTACATTTACTTACAAATGCACAACTAATTCATATCAAGCCAATGAATTACAATTTTTCGATACTATGACTAGCCCATTGATAACTCTATATACCTTTCAAGTGTATAGATGCACTGTAACATTATCCATAAGGCTATCTAAATTATATTCTTCTTTAATTATTTCCTAATCATGTATTTTATGTATTAAATTCATTGTGTTGATGCCTCTTTTATAGCCAATATTAGGTTGCAATATGATTGGTCAATCACATCATTTCCCTCATGGAAGCATTTTATCAAACATGTAACATGCATCACCTTAACTTGACATTTTGCTGTATAGTTTGCTAACTAAATTTCACTTCCAGTTAGATGCAGTAGTCCCTACAACATAATTAACACTAAATTCAACTTAATACCAAGTTATTTAAGCTTCCAATTCAATCAATTTACTATCTAAATTCATTATGCACAAAATCACCTTTTCCAACATACACGTAGGTTGCTGTTTACCTCATAGACAACATCATAACTAGATTTCCCTGTCTAAATCACTCTAAACATTATAATTAACAAGTTAATCATTTTTTATGAGTTTAGCAACAAATCCCCATCATTTCACTCAAAAGTTACTGTTCACAGAGGGTTTAAAACCCTAGTAAAGCAGAATTCACAAATTAATTAGGGAAAAACGAACTTAACTTTGAATTCAAGTGTAGCCACCTTACCAAAATGTGAATCCAAGCTCGAAGCTCCAAGTACCCCATTGAATTTTAGTAAGACTAATTTTCTCCCATTCTCCACTATTTAAATAACTAAAACTCAAGCTTAGATGCATGCTTGAGTGATTATCCACCTAAATTATCTTATTTATAGCAAAAAGGTCAAGAAATCCAAGCTTAGAAGAGTGGGTTTAAGGGCTAGGGCATGGGGAAGAAGAAGAAATAGATGGGAATGAAAAAGGACCAAAGACGGGGGTAAAAATTCAACCCACCGACTTAGCCACACTGATCCATGCCCTGACACCCTATCTTCTAGACGCCCTCCATCCATTTCATACACCAGTGCCTTGACACCCACCTGCTGCCCCCTTTTTGCTTCATTTTTCAATATGTTTTTATTACCTATTTTTCTCATACCTTTTTGCCATGATTTTCCCATTAACACATCACTAAATTGTATAATGATATCCCCCAAATAATTAAGATTCAATTCAAACTCACATATACTATTAGTGGTATAGTTACATTTAACTCATATGCACTTCATATACACTTGCCCCATTTTATTTCAAAATTAATTTTCTTCACCTCAAATCATCATTATAATTAAATAAAAGAAATTTTACCCCCATTTTCAATACCTTAGGTGTGACATAATCACTACAAAAATACATATGATTGTGTGCTATGTAATATGTATCTATTTTGTTTTAGCATTATATTTTTACTTTGGCCATAATTTTTAAAAGCTCAATTCACCTCCCCTCTTGAGCTACCACTTGAACGAGACTAACAATTATGAGGATAATCAATCTCTTAACCTATGTTATACTTGTCTATGCTCAAGAACCACCCACAGAGTCTAGCCACCCTCCATAGGTATGTCTGCTTAGGCAAGCGAAGGGGAGGCCGGCCCATACTCAAAAAAAAAATGGTAGGGCACCATCAAAAGGAAACTTAGGGTGCAACGTGAGCTTCTAGATGTATTATGGGACAAGCGAGAAGAGCAAGGAAAAAGAGTTCAATCACTTGAGGAGAAAGTATAACAACCCTAGTGTGGGGGCTATCGCGAGTAGGTCTACATAAATAATCTATGATTTTGTGGTGTTGCACTTAATATGGATCGAACATGGATGCCAACCCCCTCACGGTAGCAATACAAACATTCCACTTTAGATCTCCTTCCATCTACCTCCTTCACATGCAAACCTTTTCCACCCATGACATGCCCAGGTGAACATGTCTTATATCATTTATTTTGGAGTGTGAACATTGATTATGATAGCACTAGCTTGGTTACTTAATTTGATTGTTCCACATTCTTTACATCTCATTATAGCACTACAACAAAAGTCAGCAAATGCAGCCAACCAAATCAACCATTTTTTATTTGGCTGCAATTGGTACCAAAGGCAGCCATTGTTGGCTGCATTTAATGTCAAACATAACCATTTTGGGTTGGTAGCATTTGATATCAAATGTAGCTAAAGTATTGGCTGCATTTGATATTTGGCTGCTTTTGATATCAAATGCCGCCAATTCGGGTTGGTTGCGTCGAGTAGCAAATGCAACCAAAGACTGGTTGTGTCTAATAACCAACCAAAAATGTTGCTATCAGACACAACTAGTCTTTGGTTGCATTTGCTATCAAATGCAACCAATAGTGACTGCATTTACTGATATATTATATTTAAATAATATAATATATATTTTTATTACCTTTAGTTAAAAAATACTATTTACCAGTAGCAAGAGAAATATATTTAAATATATTACTAGTAGTAGAAATGAATATTATATTTTCCCAAGAATAATATTATACAAAAAAATTAATACTTTATAATTCTACTTAGGTGAAATAACAAACTAATTCTCCTAAGTATCTCTTATAAGTTAGACTTATAATTTTGAATAATCAGGGGATATATTACAAGTAGTGTAGGCTTATGCAAATTAATTAATATCTGAAGAGAATGCAAAATGTCATATTTTATTCTCCTAACACTTCATCTTTTGCACCTATTTGATTCCTAAATATACTCATTA
>JAYJMB010056094.1:11468-27675 GCA_036873735.1 Pouteria campechiana | reverse complement strand
AAGAGGATACCTAATCCTCCTAGGAAATTGAATAGAGATCCTACGTGGCAAAGCGTAGCCCGACGAATTAGGTATCTATGTTAGAGTTCTCTAACATTATATATAATAAATATATATTTTCTTATCAAATAAATAAAAAAATATTTTTAATCAATGAACTTTTTATCTACCTTGTCCTAATCAAACATGATTTTTCTTTAAGTCTTGGCAGAGCATAGCTGCATATAATTTAGGATTAATATAAATTTTTTTTGAAAATATTTTAAATTTTATTATTTATTAAGTCTAAAATTTGGCTAAATAGAATACTAAAATGATTAAGAGTGGATAAAATTGTCAAGTAAATATTTTTGATATTTATATTTTTTGGTAACTTTTAGGAACCACACTGACACTATATTATATTATATATAATCTAATGCATTAAATATATATTTTATTATTAGGTAAATAAAAATATTTTTTTAATCATACAAATGGCTCATATGATCATTTTGAAATAAAATTTTAATTTTTATTATTTTTATCTTCTATAGCAATCTATACGTTTTTATGGTTATTTTTTATAATATATAAAGAAATATTTTCAAAGTTTAAGTAGATTAGATTAATTCAAAAAAATATAAACAAGTCTTACTTGGCATGGTTAGAAATATTGATCATTGAGAATGGATACTAGGCCTAACCATGATTATAAATTTATTACATAATTTTGGTAAAGTGAAACTCTTTTATATTTTTAGTATTAATTTAATTCAACTAAACTAAAAAATTATTTATTTATTTATTTCTTACAAAAAACCATCCATATAAAACAAATAGTGGGCTATAGAAGACTTTTAAAAGTAAATTAAAGGTTTATTTTAAATTTATCATTTAAATTACTTTTATATCATTAAAATTATTTTTTATTTATTTAATAATAAAATAAATATTTAATGAATTAGGGTATATATCTAATATATAATATAAATATTTATATCATCAATATTGTATAAGATATTTTGAAACTTACCAATATTCGAGAGAGAGAGAGAGAGAGTATAAAATATCAGGGCATATTGTAGAAGAATTTGTACACAAGTTTGAAACTAAAAATATTTACTTGACGATCTCATCCACTCTAAATTATTTTAGTATTCTATTTAGCCAGCTTTTATATTTAATAAATAAATAATATTTAAAATATTTTTTAAAATTTAAATTAATCATAAATTGTATGCAACTAGCCAAGCGAGGAACTCTTCTTAGCCAGGCATAGTATAGCGGGACTAAGAATTCCTCTCGGTCAGGCCAAAGTGGGACCAAAAACTCCTTCCGGTCAGACTATAGCAGGATCAAAAATTCCTCCTAGTCAAGTGTAGTATAACGGTACCAGGAACCCTTCTCGGTTGAGCAATGGCGGAATCGGAAACTCCTCATCGTCGGGCATAGTATAGCGGGACTAAGAAATCCTTTCGGTAATAGACCAAAAACTCCTCTCGGTCGGGCTATAGTGGGACTAGAAATTTCTTTTGTTCAGGTGTAGTATAAAGGGACCAGAAACTCTTCCTGGTTGGGTGTAGTATAGTGAGACCAAGAATTCCTCTCGATCAAGCTGAAGCTGGACTAAGAACTCCCAGTCAGGTTATAGCTGGACCAGAAACTCCTCCTGGCCGAGCATAGTATAGCAGGACCAAGAACTCCTCTCAGTTGGGCTAAAGCAGAACTGAGAACTCCTGGTCAAGCCGTAGCGGGACCGAAAACTCCTCCTAGCCCAACGTGGTATAGCGGGACTAGAAATTCCTTCTGGTCGGGCATAGTATAATGGGACTAGGAATTCTTCTTAGTCGGGTCAAAGCTAGACCAAGAACTTCTCCCGATCGGGCCATAGCGAGATTGGGAATTCCTCCTGAACAAATATAACATAGTGGGACCAAAAACTCTTCCTACTCAGTCATAGTATAGTGAGGCCAGTAACTCCTCTCGATCAGGCCGAAGAGGGATTGAGAACTCCTTCTGGTAAGCACAGTATAATGATACTATGAACTCCTCTCGGTTGAGCCAAAGTGGGACCAAGAACTCCTCTCGGTCAGGTAGTAGCTAGACTGGGAACTCCTCCTAGCTGAGCGTAATATAGTGGGTCCAGGAACTCCTCTTCAGGCTGAAATGGGACCGAAAACTCCTCCCGGTCGGGCCATAGAGAGACCAAAAATTCTTCCTAGTTAGGCATAGTATAGCGGGACCAAAAACTTCTCTCGGATAGACGAAAGCAGGACCTAGAACTCCTCCTAGTTAGGCTATAGCGGGACCGGGAACTCCTCTTGGCCAAGTATAGTATAATAGGACCAAGAACTCCTCTAAGTCGAGCCGAAGCGAGACCAAGAACTACTCCCGGTTAGGCCATAGCAAGACTAAGAACTCCTCCTAGCCAAGCCTATAGAGGGACCAGAAACATTTTCTAGTACGATCGTAGAGGGATCAGAAATTCGACGACCTCTGTTCAGACATGCCCTTTGGTTCGGTATTGCCAAATCGATCTTCTTAACCTATTCCAATCTTTATTAGGAAAAATACTAGCAATGTGGGGTAGCTTTAATAGAAAATTTCTTTCAAATAACTTATGAGAATCTATTCACTGCTTTAAAAAATCAATTGTATAATGATGTGAAAGGACAGGGGATATTTTATTGATAATACATCCTTAGATTTTTGATTTTTAGAATGTGTTTTCATGGCAATCCACAATTTTTAGAAATACCGAATCCATGCTCAGGAATGTATAATGTGATTTAAGAAAATATCGAATCCTCTTTTCCACCTTTCTGCGATAACCAATGAAAAATGTCGGATTCGTCTTTTATCTTTTCCTCGGGAACCTCTTGTGAGATGATTGATCAATTGCTGAAAATAAATTAAAAGTAGATCCTATCTTATCATGGAATTAGAGTAGACGTGGTTCCGCCTAGCTACAGTCCTCTCTCATGGAGTTGTGTTCACATATGATAGTTACTGAAACTTTCTCTTTGTGTGTCTGCAAGGCACCACTCCCCTATTGTAGTTCACCTTTAAAGTCCTGCGGAAAAGCCTTGGTTCACTACGTTCCGTTTCCAATCAATAAAAAATCAAAAAAGCAAAAATAATGATATGGGTGTAGCAATAGTCCCTGTTCATTGAGTTGTCTCGGAAATTCGTGAACATGATACGTAAACGTGTATCCGATGGGACCAACTCACTCCATCATATGCTACGGGCGGATCCGTTCTTTGCAAGGTCACCACTATAATGGAGAACGGGCGGAAGCATCCATTCTTTAGTGCAAAACCTTTCCTAGGGCAGTATAATTTTCATCAGTCAAAACCATGTGTTGAACGGGAACAACACACTCAATCACGCGAGTAGCTTATTAGGGAAGTGAACGGTTTATTGCAGGCATTCACGGAGCCATTGAGTAGCGCCGGAACCGGAGTTGAGTTTCTCCTAATACGTCTGTCACCAAAATAATGTTTATTGAAAACCCATTCTTGCTAATGCAAAGTGGAAGAGGCTGCTGGTGCTGGTGCCGTTGGTAGCAACAGGCGAAACAAAATTACCTCTACTATTGAATGTTAGTAACATAAAAATAATGAATAAATAGATTGAATTAAATGAGCAAGCGTGGAGTAGACGACCGGCTTTTTAATAGGGCAATGTAGCGATGCCTTCTCGCAACATCATTGGGAGCTAAAGCAAGTCCACTAAATCCGGCCGGAGTCCAATAGAGAGAAAACCATGGCTTTTGGATTTTGGATTTTGACCATCAATTTTGATTTTGGATTTTTTAAAAGAAAAATAATAAAGTAATAAAATCAGTAACCCTTTTCTTCTTCTGCGGTCAGCAGCCATGGTCGCTAGAGAAACCCATTTGGGTGTTTGCCCCCACTGTGCCACTATCTCCTACACTACCACCATCGTTGCCCCCTCCGCCAATGCATGCCTTTGGCCCCCACCAGCTTTTGCAGCCATCGCCCTCCGACCACGCTGGGCATGCTGACATGTGCTTTTTGGGCTACTCTAGTTGGCCGGATGTGGCTAAACGAACTGGCTGTCTTCTCTGATCAGACATCTCCAGTGATTGGTTGGAAGGCGGATGGGAAGCAGCTGCGTTACCGTTAGCGAGGAAGAAGAGATACACATTTGTCAGCGGCTATGCTTTCCTCTGATTTCAGGTGACCAAATTGAAGATCTCGTGTGGCGAGAGGTTATCTGACGTCAAGGTGTGGAGAGGGCTTGTTTAGCCAGAGGAGATAGTCCGTCAGATGGTCGTCGTTGGTGTAGAAGGCAGCAACGGTGAAGGAAACCCATCCCTCTGTTTGGGATGTTGCCGGCACCCAGGAAGGAGCTAGTGGCAACGGCAGCTACGGAGTGGGAATTTTGTGTGGCGCAAGGTCATCAGAGTCATCTGCAGTAGAGGATGAAGGTCCAGTGATCTGACAGCAATCTGGGAGGAGTTTCTTTTTATTTCCAACGGTCTATGTATAGGTATAGTGTGAAGAAGATGCATCCGGTGACGTACAACCATCATCAATTTTTTGGTCGAATTACATCCGCCATCTAGTGGTAGAGGGTGACGGTGTGGCGACAAGCAGCGATGGGAAAAAATCATCTCGTCCGTGCAGGCCATGGAGGATGATGCATGAAGATGCATGTTGAATGACAAACCTTGTGGGTGGTAGCAAAAACATGTGCCTTGTCCTGTCTTTCTCATGCGGCGGTCCCTCGGTTCCGCTTACACGGTTCCGCAAAGGCAATCCCTCAGATCCGCATACATGGCTCTGCATAATAGGTCTCCCTCGGATCCGCATACATTGCTCCATAGAACAGGTCTCATGGTTCCATTGATCACTTATCGGAACTAAACAACAATAATGGAGGTGACACATGAAATGTCCTCAAAGCACTTAGTCAACCTAGGCCTGCCACCATCCAAAGATGCATGTCGCCACCTATAACGGTTGGAAAATTGTGTTAGCTTTACAAAGGAAATAAATAGTTATAGCCCCCCTTGATGAGGAATTAGTGTAGCCAACCTGTCTATTATGCGTAAACATGCCTTTTCATCTATGTTCTCAAGCAAAAAATGAAAGTATGAAAATAGTTGATTAAGATAAGATTAAATTATTCCTACATGAAATCTACTTCGTTGGGTGGATATGTAACTTTGGTGGTCCCAAAAGGTAGAAGGAGCTGTTGTAAGGCTCCAGAGGCAGCAATATCAAAAAATTTTAAACATCTTATTGTGACAAGAATGGATCCTATGAATTTTTCCAAGAATGAAAAAACCTTAGGGATATGCAACAGGATGTTAGGCTTTAATATGACTTGTAGAGTAGGCTATGGGAGATCAAACCAATGCTTTAACTATAACTTTCACCATGCATAAATGCAAGTAGGTCCCGTGTGGAATAAAAAGTCAATGCATTGAAGACCTTAAAAAAGGTGCATGGAAAACCCATTGTAGTGGTAGAAATTTGCTTGGAAAATTGTTATGCTAATGCCATTAGTTATCTAGTGAATTTGAATCTGGGGGTGAGGAAGCTATGAGGTGCGTATGCAACGGGTTAGAGTTAAATGGTACTTGCTGACAACGCAAATAAGAGTGTTTTTGTTCTTCTTAGTATTGTCTTTTTCTATTTTTACTCTAACAGCTACAAATTGCAATGTACTCAATTCGATATTTGAAAGTTCGCAATATTTTCACAAAAACTACCTGCAGGGGGCAATGTTTAGGAGGAATCACGTGTCCATGTTCACAATATTAATATTTTCATTAATGTTAAGGATGGGCATCTCGATGCGGAGCCACTAGGTAGCGATGAGGAAACAGAGGATTTACGGAGCCGATGGGTTGCGGGACTGTAGAGAGTTCGTTGCCTCTTCTTGTTTCCGTTAGCCTCTCCAGACTCTATTTTTCATTAACCTATTCAGATCAAAGAACGAGAAATCGGTGAGAAAATAAGGATTCATAAATCGTGTGATTGGAATTGATAACCACGTATTTGGGTTCCCACAGACAGTGCCAATGTTTAAATCGTCCCCAAACGGAATGCTAATGTGGCTCTTGAGATAATCCAGCCTATAATCCCGGTGTGAGTACTCTAATGCTCAAGTCAATGAGGGACCTTAATAGGGGGTATGAATAATAGAGAAAGCTTAAAAAGTCTATGTTTCAAGGCACATACCTGGATATATTTATAGTTGAGCGTGGGTGCGTAGTTGGGGTGCATACGTAGCCTGTATGCAAGTGGGATAAAGAATTGAGGATTCTCGTCTAGAGAAGGATTCTAGAAGGATACGCATCGTGAGTCCTAGTCTCATGTGACTACGTAGTAATAGGAAAAGGTATTCTATCTAGGTTGGGATCTGACATAGGGCAGTGCCAGCTAGATATTTGGGTATCTATATTAGAGTTTCCTAACAGTGTCAGCGTGGTTCCTAAGATTTATAAAAAATATAAATAATAAAAATATTTGCTTAAAAATTTTATCCACTATTAATCATTTTAGTATTCTATTTAGCCAAATTTTAGATTTAATAAATAATAATATTTAAAATATTTTCAAAATTTTAAATTAATCCTAAATTATATACAACTATGCTTTGCCAAGAGTTAAAGAAAAATCATGTTTGATTAGGACAAGGTAGATAAAAAGTTCATTGATTAAAAATATTTTTTATTTATTTGATAAGAAAATATATATTTATTATATATAATATGGTATAATTTCTAAAACTCAAAAAATGATTGGAACAATAAAAAAATTTATATGAAAATTTATTTATTTTGAATCATTTTAGCGTTTGATAAATAAATAATATTTAAAATATTTTTAACAATTTAGATAAATCTTAAATCATATAGTGCCTTCCCCCTCTTTGCCAAAGAAATATGTTACATACAATTCCTTTTAAATTTGAATTTCTAAATAAACTCTTGTATAATATACGGTGATATCTCTGTCTCAAATATTGGTAAGTTTCAAAATATCTTGCACGGCTAAAACAAGTTAAGTGGCATTGCTCGGTTTGGTAGCATCAGGATCCGCACTCAATCCTTTTATGCGGCCGTCTTCTCGTTTACTCTGCATGCACCAATCAGATGCCACTGTGTTAAGTCTTCAGAGGATTTTAGTGGTTGTAAAACGGTATTACCAAAAGATGGATGTATCATGTCGGCCTGATTTATGGAAGAGAACAAATGCAAGAAAGTGCCCAGCTAACCACCAGCTCCGAGTAGTGCTGAAAATGCAGATCATCTGATTAGTGGTTTGCATGTATTGATTTCAATCTGGTGAGCCCTACACCCACTTTTCTCGGCGGGACTGGGAGTATTCCTTCTCCAACACTCGCCGACCTGTAGCCACAGGCAAAGACCAAAAGGCGGGAATGGCCCACCACCCATGATTCGAGCGAATGATGAGTTGGGCGGTGCCCAGTTTCGCTTGAGCTGGAAGTGGATGGTCCGCGGCTTGGTGAGTTTGGTCTTGACCATGATTTCTGAGCCCAGGGGAACTTATCATGTTGCATGCATTGATGTGACACGCAACGACGGCACGTGTCCTGAAGAGCCTTCCAAACGAAGTAAGGTTGGACCCACATTTGAAATGATGGACGAAACAGAATCCATTGATTTAGCAGCAGACTGCCGCAATGGTTCATATACATTGATGGATAAGGGAGATTTTGGGCCATTGCCTAATTAGTAGTTACTCCTGAGTAACTCCTTATGCTCCGCTCCTAATTATTTCTCTTTCAATGCGCATCTCAGTCCAATAATATTGAGGATTTCGGACTTTAGAGATTCTTTATTATTGCAGGGAAATGGAATTGCCGACATTTTCTAATGGACAGATATGATTCTTAAAGCATGGGCGCACCCAACAAATCTTAGTTACCAACCCTGCCAGCTGCAGGCCATTAAGGACCATGAGGAATGGAATGAAGCTTACATCATGCAGCATCGCTTGGATGTGTGAACCCTCCACCTCGATCCATGCCTCCTTCGGAAAGATGTAGGAGATGGCCACCACGCGTTTTGTCGTCTTTTCCTGGAATAAGATGCGGATGGCTAAGATGCATCGAAAAGTGGAAGCTACCACCGACACAGCTGGATTGGCAGAGGTGTCTGCCATGCGTGTAATGGACCAGCAGTCAGCCTCCAGAACTTCGTCAACAGCCAGCAGTGAAACCCCACATTTTCCACAACTCCTGTGATGCCATGGCACTGTTTGCCGCAACGCAACGAAGAATCGAACGAGTGGGATGACGGCAATGCTTAAATAAAATAAAAGAATCGAATTCACGAGGCTGCAGAAATTTCATCTGTGCTTGGAAGCAGTGATTTTTCTAACCCAGCAATGAATGGCCAAAATTTCTTATGCCTTCGCCCTCTTGCCACGGTCAACTACAGTGCTTTTGTGGTGCTAGGGAGGCTCGTAATATCAAGTACGGGGTCCGATTTCGACGCATCCCCTCTTCACGTGAATGCGTTCACGGGCAGCCGTCGCGCATTCGGAGAGATCAAGTGCATGGTAGTCAAGACTCAAGACAATAGTTCGCGGCCCCAGTTTCTAATCGGCATGGCCCGAAAATAAAAAAACATGGAACAAATGCGTGACGAAAGAAAAGGACTGTCCAGCTGCAAATAGATATATAAAAGATCTCATTAATCAGATCCGATCCCGAGTAACTGCAGTTGAGCCCACCCACACGTTGTGGCTTTGGAGCCCCTGTGGCCGGCTTCCCTGACTTTGCCGAATGGTGGCGAGCCATAATCCGAGGAGTTTAAATGTGCATCACCTCAGAGATAAAAGCATTGACTTTGACGTCGTCCTCGACGCCCGTCATGGCTTAGAAACGCTTCCTCGTCGAAGGCTACGGACCGCCCACGTGGGACCCACAAGCTTGGGGCCACGTCACGCTGAACCAGCTCAGGTTCTGCTGCGCTGGCTTGTCCGCCACTTGTGCGTTTGCATGGGAACGTTGACGGAGCGTGCAGCAATTGACGGAGGTCCGTGAAGGAAGGCCCGTAGTAATTGCAATCTGCGGTTGCGAGCAGCGATTGCAGGAAATGAAATGTTTAAGTGATCGATTGACTGGTTCGTCTTAAATTGGAATTCAATTAGACTTTTTCCAATTTCATACATATTTGATCGTTTGGCTGACGCTGACTTAGATGACTAAGAATCTAAGACCATCCCATTGCTGCTCTCTTGCATCTTGAGAAATAGAGGTGAGAAATAGTATAAAGCGGAGGCCCAAAAGCGTCGATTTTGAAGAAATAGGCAAATATTAAAATGCGGCACGAGAAGCTCATGTACCGGTTAATCAAACTGCAGAGAAGATTTACATAAATGCCCCCAGGCGGGCAGAGGAGATTCACCATCATTTAAATAATAAATAAAAAAAAGCTCGTCCACGTCGTGATATTTAATTTCTGGAAGCTTCTGGTCAACCCCTCGTCAGCGTTCGGTTCGCCGGATTTGCGGTGATTAGTTGGATGGAAACAAATTTTTTAAAAAAATTCCAGCAAGCAGCAGGACATGATCTCAATTATAAATTGAATAAGTTAAAATATATAATAAAATAAAAATAAATAAAAATAGTAATTTAAAATATATAATAAGAAAAACAAGTAAATTTATCATGAACGTTTCCACGATATCTCTTGATTACACCAAAATTTCCTCATCTTTTTTTTCATTTTTCATTTTTTTCTTTTATTAGATAAATACTCTTTTTGTGTGTTTAGTTTGAAGTAAAAGATACTTAGAAAACGATGTGTACGAAAAATGCAAAAGAATAAGTCGATGTTAGGAGGATTAAATATTATGTCATGACGTAAATAAAGCCGTATTGTAAATGTTAAAAATAATAAATGTGACGATAAAAACAGAAGTCTTAAGAACCAAACACGCACATCCAGCATCCTCAAAGGGGGATCTGCCTCTAAAAAGCAGCATTGCGTGTACGTAGGATGCGTCACCACCATCTGAGAAGGATGCTGCATGCACATGCCTCTTTTTGAATTCCGAGTGCCAAAAGCTAGCCAGCCCTCCCCATGTGGACCACAAATTAGGCCGCCAACATTATTCTAGTCTGTTTATTTATATTTTATTTTGCTCACCACTTTTTTTCTGGATGGAATGACTTAGGTGGCCCACTTCCCATATTTCTAATTATAGCTAATCATAAAAAAAAAAGTAAAAATTGTCGAGTATATGGATGCTGCCGCATGGGGCGGAAAGCTCACTTAGGAAAAAAAAAAAAAAGAGAGATTTCGAAATAACCGAAGAGAACAAAAAGAACAAAATGCCGTTCATCCCTGCGATGTCTCCGTTTAGAAACAGACAGCGCAATTTATTGCAAACGCAGGGGATGCGGACAACAAACAATTAACGGATATCAGTTTTTAGTGCGGAAGGTTTGCTGCATTGTCCATTTGAATTTTGGATATCAGGATGCAGCAAAAAAAGACATCAGCAGTTGATGGACGATTAGGATCCGCTCATTCGTGGTTTGTGGTTTCGGGATGGGAATGTTAATTGGACGGTCAGGATCCACAGCCCTCACCTGCGGCAGCGTAGTCTAGTAAAAAGTAAAAACGAAAGAGCATCGGCTCCATGCCATCGCCTTCTGGACTCCGTTTTGCCTCCTCTGCTCGCAGCCTTCGACGAACAGTGGTGTGTGTACCGCAATTGCTTCCGGTCCACACGATGAGTGGCCTGCTGATCGAAACCGTCCAAATTTAGATTCTACCTAGGAAAAGAAGGACAGAATCTTTGGAGTTTCAAATTCTCAAGAGAAAAAGACGACGAGATCTCTCGAAGTGAACGAAATTTCAAATTTGTATTTTGAGATACTATCGAGAAAAAATGGACGGTCCAATGTCAAATTCTTTGTTTCCTCCGCAAGCATTCGAAATATTCCGCCGTCTACTCGGCTGGGCGATGGTTCGCCGTCCAACTCGTGAATAAAATACATCGCACGTATCGTAAAAATGGATCAGGCCATAAAAACGAAACCAATTTAATAAGCGGTCAAATGATCATGACAGCGGTGCTGGACGCAGTTTTGCTGTCCGACCCATTTATATCGTTGCTAGATACCAGCTTTCCGATATTTATAATTAGGGGCTTTAACCTGTGATTGGATTAAAAAAAAAAAGATCAGTTCGACTTCGAAACTGTCCTGAAAAACCAACTGCTTCCTCCGTCTCACTCACCTACCTGTTTTCGGCCTCTTTTAATGATTCAAAGCTCTCATGTATTTGATGTTATCTCGGATAGAATCTGATGGCTCCGATTCTGTCAATAGTATCACACTACAAAAATACTGGAAGACACAGCGGACTGGGGTTAGAAAGCGACTCAAAAATAGGACTTCGCCTACTTCTAGGATTGATTTCATCCGGTTAAAAGCATTTTAAAGCTTATGTAAACTGCTAAAAACACTCTGGATATTTTCGTTACAGAAATTATTTTGGCATCCCCAAGGCTCGTAATATACTGTATGTATGAGAGAGAGAGAGAGAGATGATTTATGATAATGCTATAATGGAAAATTTCATTCCAATGAATCCATCCCTTTAGTACCACTTCTTTACTTGTTTTGCTTAAAATTTTCGAGGATTATTAGTATGAACACGGTACATGCATACTCTTTTTATTTCCCATGGTTTGTAAGGAAATTTAAAACGGCCATCATTTTTAGCATGATTTTACTCCATATGGTAAATATATAGTAAATATATTTCCTATTCAGGAACTCTAACCCCAAATATCCATTATTCAAACCCCAAATATCCATTATTCAGCTGATATCACACTATTTGAGATTTTTATTTAAATGAGAAATCTATTCCAATCATAATACAATTTTGCAAGACTTTGGAACCCTTCTCTAAAAGAAACTCATCAAAGAACAACGAACGCGTAATTCTCTGTAATCCTACTTTGGATAAGAATCTCCATCCCATTATAACTATCTTGGAATGTAGAACTAAACATAGTTATAAATATGTCAGGTATATACTCTCTTAAGGATAAACTATCTCTTTATTATCTACACCATTACCAAGATCTTTTACTGATTTGAGTGTTGAAGTGCCCGTGTTGGGATTACTCCCGACGTCTGCTAACATTTTTATCTTGCAAGATCTTCATAAGAGATTCTCAAAGAATGACCTGGGTATAACTGAAACATTGGTGTCATCTGTGAAAACGTTCATTGAAGCAAAGCTATGTCAGATGAACAACCAACTAATATAAATGTTCCTTCAAACCCTTCAACAAGAGACAATTCATCTTATGTTGCTGATCAATACCTTTTAAGACCTAATACAACTGCTTTTAGGATTGATTTGCTTCTTAAGCAATTGTTGCAAGCTAACTATGCCATGATGTAGCAAAGGGAGCTATAATAGGATGTTTTCAAATGGTTTCCAAGGAATCTCCAACTACAACTATTAGCTCTCAATCCTCCTAACAATCCACACTTTACTCCTTGGATTGAAGTAAGAAATAATGCAAATCTCCAAACCAACTTCGATATTGGGAACAAGACTTGAAGGTGAAACCCTTCCTTGGTTTCACAAGGAGGAGGACTTGTTACCTTACCTTTGTATGAGCTAATCACAAACGAAGCCATCAATGTAGAGATTAGAGAAAGTGGCTCCACCATAGGTCAAGTCAAAAATCAAATGGTTTTATTTTTGGGCAAAGAAAACATCATAAGAACCACCAATCAGTTGACCTATCCCCCAATGCGATTAAGGAGCTGGTTCAAATGCAACTAAATGCTAAAATCATCCAAGAACCGGATAAAGAAGAAGAAGCACAATCATAAGAGAGAACAAAAGCTTAGAAAACAGTGGATGAGAGAATCAAAGGATTGAAGAGAAGAATTTCTTTAAGACTCATGAACTGTTTAAGAATTATCAAGCAACCGCTCTTTATAAAGGAGAACCGATGAACCTCTTCCAAAAGGATTTAAGGTACATATGATGCACGACCCAAATATTTCCCATGGTCTGTAACCTTTTAGGGAAATTTAAAATAGTCATCGTGTTTATCATAATTTATTTACTTGATATGGTAAATATGAGACAATAAAAATAGATAAATACAACTATAATGGTTGGTTTAGATTTTGACTAATTAATTTTTCAAAATTTAATTATCCTGTTGGCGATCTAAGTACGCCGGAGCACTCATGGAGTTTGCTGTGCATGACGAAGGCATTGAATTTAATGTATAAATGATCATGAGTCCCAAATGAGCCATCTACGGTTTACATAGAAATTTCCACGATAATCTTGGATGACAGGGAAAAATTCCCGCTCATCAGAGGATTGAAATCATCCGATTGGGACTTTCAATCTGCCAGCTTCCATCAATCTAAAATGAGATTAACGGCTCCGATAGCCATCAGAAAATGACTGGGATTCGTTTTCTAGGTTTCATTGTCATCGGAAAATGACTCGAGTTCATTTTCTGACTCTCCGTATTTTAATTCATGTTTTTCTTTTTTCTTTTTGTATCGGGACTGGCTTGATAATCATGTCACTGTCCAATAAAGAGAGCTGGACGAGTCAATAAATGGACGAAGATAAATAGATCATTTTTTCAATGGGTCCATCACTTTCCTTCCAACCACTTGAAGGCCAGGGTTCTCTTTTAATATCGGGTGGCGTCGGCTGGATAACCTCTTTCTGGAATCAAAGTGGCATTGTGAATCTACTCTATTTATTGAATTTTCATTGCTATTATTGATTGTTTGTATTAAAGTTTGGCTTTAATTACTTGTCTCTTTCTCTTAGCTGTAAATGAGCTTACTAGGTATTTAGAAGAACAAATGACTAAGTGTGTGCTATTAATAAAAGATGTATTTTTGACCGATGGGACAAAGCGGGTGTAAATCTTAAGTTAAATAAATTGGCATGTGTTCTATAATTAAATAGTTTTAGAATTAATTAAATAAGAAAAAAAATCCTTTCATACTTTCAGCAATTTTTATAATCATCAACTGACAATTTAATTCAAAGGAAAATTTTATAGGACAACTATAAGATCATTGATGCTTGATGGGATAAATGTTGGCCTGTTGAAACCTACAATAAATATAAAATTAATATAATTAAAATAAGAATACCCTGAATGATGAAACAAGTAAAAATAAAATAACACAAGATAATCTGAATGTAAGTGGCCCTATTTAAACAATTAATTAAGGGCGGATCAAATGAGCCTACAGTCTCCTTTCCAATGAGCTTTGATCTCTCTCTCTCTCTCTGTATATAGAGAAAAAGACCCACTCTATTAATGTCTTTTGTTTATTTCTGCGTTGAGGATAAGCTAGCCATGCCAGGTGAAAGATTCAAGGATGACATTGAGGATAATCTGACAAGAGAGAGGACTCCGTATCCTATGAATACAGAGATTCGTAGAGTACTGAGATACTATTAGGTGGTGCATCTATTCCATATTAGATCTTTTATACAGAAAATTGCAGTTATTAACTTTATATATTAGTTAAAATACTCAGCACGTAGGCATAGTATCCTAACCATTGATATTTCAAAAATTTATTTTCACCTTTTTATTATTTATATATTTAATTAAATTCATAAATCAAGTACTAAACATATACACACACACATATATATATATATATATGTTGATATTTAAAAGAAAAGTGATAATAGCATACTCACATGACTATATTTTTTTTAAATATAAAATTTAGAAAATTATCAACTTATTTGCCAATATAACGACGGATGTATTTTATTTTATTTATCAACATATTTAACTTTAAATACAATAAATCAAATGGTTTACATATAAAAAAAAAGGCTCCTAAGCTCTAGAGAAATTCGTGTAATATACAACCATGTTATGTAGCAAGATTTGACTAACGCCCATATGACACATTAATCAATCTAAACCGTCTATTTTCTTTCTTCATAACTCAATGCCTTCATATAAAGAATTATCAATTTCTTCATATAATCAAAACTAATAAGGGATAATATCCTGACCACTATAATATAGGAAATACTATTATAGTCAAGCAACTCAAGCTTTATTTGAGGCGCATCTTTATGATTACGTGAAATCTGAGTCGACTATTAGTTTTATTATTATTTTTAATTTAAAATTTAAAAATTATGTTAATCAAATATTTATATAGACTAGGCAATTGAATTATTTAAGAGTGAAATCAACTTGTTAAGATTATTTTATTGTTAAATAGATTTATATATTTTTATTTAAGCATCCAAACATTCTAAAATATTTATCCCATTTAAAATAACGATTATATAAAATTAATTAGTATTTAAATGCTTAAATAAATAGACTCAAGTGAATTTTAAAATTTACATATATTCTTATGTATTTTTTAAAAAATGTGGCTCATACAAATCCTTAATTAAAATAATTTAAAGAATTTTAGTTAAATAGATGATACTAAATATAACAGTCAGCTCAAATTTCATATAGTCATTAAAGTAGATCTCGAATTAAGCTAGATCATAAAAAACTAGAAGTCTTTTCCTATAATATATATGTTAGATAATTTTTAACCAAAATTAGGTGCAGAATACTTTCTAAGTGAAAATCTTAAAATATATGTAATAAATTACTAACCTGTGCTGCATTTTTGAAAAATTACTATTCTAATAATTCTATTTTTCTCCTAAGGCGTGAGTATGTAGACAGTCAATAGCTCCGGAAAGCCATTAAACTTAAAATTCAATAAAATAAATGTTTAAAAGCCGTGAGCCGTTGGATGTGTACTCGTAAGCCATACGTTGTCCGCATAGCAAGAGATTTCACCTCGTCCTCTCTCGAAATTCGGCAACAGCGGCAAAAGCGACCGAATGCAGTTACGTGTGGGACTCCGAACTCTTCCTTGGGACTCCTTCGGTGTATGGGAACTCTTCTTCGGAGAAATAATGGGAATATAAAAAAAGAGAGTAGAAATTAAAAAATAGGGAAAATGCAGAAAGAGTGAAGTAGTCAGGCTATTATTAAAGGAAAAGCCAACGTCGATGTCGCACTTCACGAGGAATACTCAAAATCCAATTCCGGTCTCTCTCCGGCCTCTGTTGCCCAGTGTTCCTGTTTTCTTCCAGCTCTTCTTCTCGTTTCTACCTCGCAAGAGCAGCAGCAGCAGCGTTGAAGAG
>JAYJMB010056083.1:0-27676 GCA_036873735.1 Pouteria campechiana | reverse complement strand
GATGCTATTTGGAACTTGCAAAAAAATTATTATATATAATATATATTTTAAATTATTATATTTTATTTTTGATTTACTCAATTTAAATTATTGTTAACTAAAATTTTGATCGTACAATTTTGATGCTATTTGGAACCTACAAAAAAATTAGATCAAATAAAAATGGATACATTGGAAAATAAAAAACTTTATTTTAGTATTTCTATATATGTGTTTTACACCCCCGGGAGTGCCAGCATTGTCAGTTTTGGTGCCTAATTGGCATTGAGCCCTGTGTGGCTCATATATTCATTTTATGATGGCCACGGGGCCGATATATGTCCACCATATGGTGAGAAGTGGCCTGGTTGGCCAGTGGGCAGTTGTGTGGGCAGCCGACATAGTCGAACGTTGCTATCAGCCTTGATGGCCTGTATACTTTGATTTGACTTGAGTAGCTTGTATAAGCATGTTTAAGGTGAACCGGTACTTTTATGAAGCGACAAGGGTGGGATGCCACTGTATACAGCAATGTGACTATGTGGGCCCAATAGGCTTCTAGCTGGGATTGCCGGGATGGATCTGACATGCTGAAAAGTGAAAGGGTAGTGTCTTATTTATGTGCCACCCAGGGTGGAGTATGTGGATGATGGTAGAGCAGTGTGATGGTGTAGGCATTGGCAGTGTGATATGAATTGGCTAGTGTATGGGGCAGTGTTCGGTGGTGCTGGAATATAGGTATACGTGATGTCATTGACCGGTTGATTATGTCTGAGATACTACTATGATTATATGTATGATGTGATTAATAAAGTATTAACAGTGAACCCTAATGAACCTGGCATTCTGACTAACTATGACTCATGCATATGGCATGTCATGTTTTGCTCGATTGCTTCGTTGTTTATTGCTTTATTCATCATTGTTTATCTTATTATTTATAGTTGTTTACTTTGTTTACCTACTTATTGAGTTCTGCCCAGACTCACTCTTTTTATTTAAAATTTTTAGCTGATGGGCCAGAGGACGGAGCCCAATAAGTTGTTGGGTCTCTTGACGAGGCTAGGCCATGATTGCATTGGAGATGTTGTTACATTTTCTTATGTATAATGATGAATATTAATAGACATATTTGTGATTGTACATAAAACATGTATTATTATCTAATTGCATAGCATGTCATATTATTGTGTGGATTCATGTGATTTGAAAACCAAGGTACTGTATATCCGTCGATCTTGGTCTATGGGTGCTGTGGAGATATGAATATTAACAAGTATATGTAATGTATAGAAGAATGTAGAGCATGTAGTCTGCTATATTATGTGTGTATATTTTATGTATATTGTTGTGGTTAAGCATGTTATATACAAGATAATTGTGGTAAATCAGGGGAGACTCTGCTAGAATCTTCTCTAATCTTACCACTAGTGACGCTCCTAGAAGCGGGGCATTATAAGTGGTATCAGAGCCTAGTCTACCTAGAAGGGTATAGGTCTGAAGTATGGCTGTCAAATCACTAAGTAATGACATGCTTAGGTCATATTAGCTCATCTAGAAACATAGGAGTGTGTTCGTTTAGCATATGACCATGAACTTTTAATTTTGAGAAAATTGAATTTGAGTAGGTGTAGTTGTGCAAATATATGACCTGAAAATGTGATGTTATGTGCAGTAATGGCACCTAAAAAGCGAGTGGTTAAAGGTATGGTGCCTATGGTGGAGGAAGATCCTCCTAGGCGAATCACTCAATCCCGATCCTCGAGAGTGGTGATTAGGGAGGATCTGATGGAGAAGAACCAGTTGACTAGAGGTAATGGCTTCAGACCAGTTTCTAATGAGGAGGAAGAAGAAGTTTTTCTTGAACCCGAAGTAAGGCAGCAGTTGGAGACAAAGAGGAGCCGATGAGGGCTATACCGCCGATATCAGGAGCCAGGCAATTACTAGGAGTCAGGCCGGAACTTGCCGCCATGATGGCTTTAATGACTAGCCTTACCGAGATTGTACAAGATTTCATATAGTCTCAGATGTGGCGTGCTAGGATAGGTGATTCTGGGCCAAGAAAGAAGCCTTGCACGGAGCAAAGTAGTAGCATCACTGCTAAGTGGACTTGCCATCATTGTGGCCTACTTGGACATATACGGCCACATAGTCCTATCCTAAGGGAAAAGGGAAGGAAACTGATTAGGCAGACCCCAATGCAGACTAAGGAATGGGTTCAAAAGTAGAGAATTTGCTATCAGTGTGGTGAGCTAGGCAACATTCGACATCATTGTCCCACTCTTCAAGGGAAGAGTGAGAGCGTGGCTTCCAAAGCACCTCCCCAGCCTAAGCATAGTGGCTTGCAGAGGAGAGACAGAGGCCATGGCGTGTATGTACCACCAAGACAACAACTAGGTGAGTAGAGGCCTTAGGCGATAGCGGTTGTTCAAGCTACCACTGCACAGGAGGCACAGGCAATGGACCAAATGGTCATAAGTAATCTTCTAGTCCATCGTTGCATGGCATATGTGTTATCTAATCCTAGTGGATCATAGTTATTCGTGTCCACTACATTTGAGATGAAAAGATAATTTGTCTAAATACTTGATGCATTATTTAGTAAAATTTTCTACCTTATTGAGAGTAGCTGGTATGGCCTCCGAAAGGTTTGTGATATCCTCTAGTGATAGAGTGCAAGTGCCTTCTTGTTGACTTGATTATGTTGAATATGAAGGGAACTGTAATAAATTATGTGCTAAGCATCTGAGTACAAAATAGATTACGTGTATGAGATTGATTGCTATATGTGATTGCCTAGTGTGTATTGCTAAAGCCATGTTTGGCTGCATCATAAACATTGTAATTCGATATGATTGGCTAAATTCTATGGTTTTCCTAGGTAGCTTGTTTATGAGATGTGGATCATGATGAATCACTATGTGTGCTATGAGTAAATTTGATGCCTGTTTTGTGAACTGATTTATGTTGAATTTTGCTATGGGCTATGAGTTAGCTGAGTAAACTAATTTGACTAAGGTACATGATTGATGAATTATAATGTATGTGTAATGTGAAATTGTATGATATGATATGAAGTATCTGGGTTAGTATGGCGCCAGGATGATTAGAGAATGATCTGGCGCCAGGATGGCTTATTGGGTTATTTGTGATTCTATAATTGATGTACATGTCTTAGTTTAATTATTCAATTGAGGTTTGGATGTATAGCTAATGTCCATGCTTGGAAAGTGGGTGTCTCTAGGCATTGTTTCCTGTATGTATTTGAGACTTTGATGTTTGCCAGAGTATGATATATATATATATATGCATTGAGGTTTGAGTGCCTGTTGGGACTACTTCCTTGATCATTGGTTATGAGATTCATGGATTGGCTAGTGGATAGATTATCCTGGCCATGTTGGTTATTTATTATGCGACTTCTATATTAGTCAGTGGATAGATCGGCAGATGGGCCACCCATTCTATCCAATTGAAAAATGATCGACACCTTCAAGGTGACGATTGCCAAGGTGGTAGTATGGTGGCATTGGTTTGATAATGTAAGAATTGACTAAAATATGAAAAGATATGATATGTATAATGAAGCATGATATACTATATAGGATGGAGCCCCTGTAGTATATATCATTAATGGTTAATAGTTATACAAAAATCTTTCAATTGATATAGATAGTGAATTTGATATCCCTATGTTGCAGTGAAGGCAAGATATCATAGGTGGCATCAATATTGCCGCCATGAATCTGGCAACATTTGTGGTTGGGGATACAAAAGTCAACTAATCATACATTAAAAGGGGGAGAAGTATGATAAAGTATAATAAAATAAATTGCTATATAAATATGTAATAAAATTAGAAAGATGATGAGGATGATTATTCACTTGGTTGTGGCATTGTCAACTTGATCTGGCTCCATGTGTTTGACTAGTGTCTGAGTCCCCACTTGACATGGCTTTACGTACTTGATTGGTGGCCAAGTCCACTCAGATTGATAACCTCTCAGGCATGGCATCCCTCGATGGTAGATGAGATATGGTGATTTACTATGTATACTTGAGGAGCAGACAAGATAAGACTATTATGATAAGAATAGTTAATACAGAATATGATGGACATGAAAATGATATTAATATTGTGGAGATGTCTAGAGATAGTATGGGAATAAGTAGGGGTAGACCTCAGTTAGAATAGTTGTTTCCATATTATAGAGTATTGTCCTATTGCGTATCGATCTCATAATGATAGTTCAATTTTCATTGGAAGGATTATAACTCTGTGTATGTAACAGTGTGTTACCATGATATGATAACTATAAATCTAAAATTAGCATTTTGTTATATAATATATGTATGGGTCTACAAGATATAAAGTGCACATTCATCTTGTTAATTGAAATATATTATTTGTTATGATTTCCTAAAAATAATTGGATTAGGTGACTTCATTTATACCTTGTGTTATAATGATATAGTTTTTGCGATTAAACTGAGAAATTGGAGTTCAAGATACCGGTTTAGTGGTTATTAGAATTGATTTTTCTAATAGAGTACTAAACATCATGAATTTTATTTAGGTTGGTTGGTCTTGCATGATTGAAAGGTAGGTGATTTTACTAAACATAAACGTCACTATTAGAGTGACCTAGTGGATGCATAGTAAGATGGAAATGTAAATTACTATGATGACTTGGAGCCTCATATTTAAAGTTTTGAGAATGGAATTTGTGCAAGGGGTGGACTACCTAATTTTATCATTATTCTAATAGCATCGTGAGATACTAAAATTGGCTTGCGTTGTCTAAGGGTTCTGCTATCGTTCACTTTATGTTGAACCGTAGCAATATTAAGATGTATCATGACTTGAGGTCATAGTATTAGTGGCATGGTATAAGAATGATGTAGCTTAGTATGTGGCAAGGTGTCTAGTATGCCAGAGAGTGAAGGCAGAACATTAGAGACTTAGTGGTCTGTTACCACTGATTGAGATTCCAGAAAAAAAAAGGTAGGATCTAGAGTTTAAGGTAGAACACTGGGTATTCCTTAAGGTATCTCCTATGAAAGGTGTGGTGCGGTTTGGCACCAAGGGAAAGTTAAGCCCTAGAATATGTTGGGAAGTATGAGATATTGGAATGGATTAGCAAGGTGGCTTATTGTATTACATTACAACCTTCATTGAGCGGGATCCACAATGTATTCCATGTATCATCACTACAAAGATATGAGCCAGACCCTTATCATGTTTTGGCGCCAGAAGAGATACAACTGATCGAGAATCTACCATATATCGAGTAACCAGACTGAATCTTAGATAAAAGAGAGAAATAGTTGAGAAGCAAAACCATTCCCCTGGTTAAAGTGCAAAGAAGTCATCGATTGGAGGATGAGGTTACATGGGAGCTTGAGGATATGATGCTATCTAAGTATCCTCATCTATTTGTTTAAGTTTTGAGGACAAAACTTTTTATAAGGGAGGTAGAATGTAAGGCCCTAGAAATTTCAAAAATGTAAATTTTCATTATTGTAAATTTTTGGCAATTTTTGTCATTTCGACATGCTGTATAATTAAATTTTGAGGAAACTATTGTAGAAAATTTATGAAATTGATTGGACTTTCAATATAAATATGATGATAAGATTGCAAATACATTGTAGTATATTAAATAAATGATTTAAGTAAAAATTTAAATTAAATTAAATCAGTGGAACGTTAAGGAGTAAATAAAAAATATTGAATTTTATTATGGACAACTTCTAAAAATGGATGGAATATCCATATTAATGTGAGGATGATGAGGATATACATTAATTAATGATTAAGAAGTGAATAAAATCGTAAACTGCATATTGGAAGCTAGAAATCGAGTTGCAAGTAAATTCTAAAAACTTTTGGTTAAATCAAATTTAATTGAGACAAATAAATACAATTATGGAAATGATACATTAAATGGATGGAAAATTAATTCAGGTGCATGATTTATCAAATGTGTAACCCACACGTGTTAAAAACAATTATTGAATAGGATTCTGAAAAATCCAAGTGAGTGCATATGCATGGAATGCAAATGGTCAGCAGACTACCATAGCTTTTAAGTAAATAAAAGCATTGCAAACCCATCTTCCATCCCATTTTATGCCTACTCTCCCCTTCTACATGAAAAACAACCCACCCATCTTCCCCAATCCCTCAATTACTTCATTTTTTCTTAGAGAAAACACTTGCAAATTGATCAAAGGGTAATCTCTAGCCCGTGGTAGCTAAATTTTCTTGAGATCAAGAAGTAAGAGCCTCTCAAATTCAATGATTATTGCTGATTAGTGGGACCAACCAAGGAACTTGGAAGATTAGGGTAAGTGCTTAATCTAATTTACATAGCGATGATGTTTATGGAAGAAATTCATGCAAAAATCATGTTGGAATTAGATAAAAGAAAATAAATAATAAATAAAACCCTAATACAATAAGGCTGCTAGAAATTTTGAATTGGATTAAGGAGCAGTAGTTAGGGTATTTTATGCATAATTAATGAGTGATTACATTTATTTAATCACCAGCAATTAACAGACATTAAATTATGTTGTTAGAAAAAAATGAAACAGATGGAATACACAAGCTGTTCATGTTGAAATGGGTTATGAACTTGATTCTTTCAACAAATAATTGGTCTAGGTTAGCAATGGAAAATCAAGGCCTAATTGCCATTATACTACAACCCTTAATAAGGTCAAACCGTTAATGCAATCAATGTAAATTAGGTGGACAACTAGTTTCTACATAAATGTTGCTTTTAAATGTAAACTAATGCAAATTTTACCCATGATTAAGGCCATGATTTGGGGGAGAATTAAGGTTTCATTAGAGGGTGTAAATTGGAGCTTAAGGGCAGTGACAACTAGTTAATATCATAAGTTAAGCAGGTGTTTACAATGTGTTAAAAATTGGATAGCTAGCTGTTGTACTTTTAGGCATAAATTTTCATTAATTTTTGAATATGCTTATATTGATTTAATTATGTTTTATATGCCTTATTTGATCATGATTAATTCCATTAATTATTATATGTATTTGTCTTGAAAAATTAGGGAAAGTAGTTGGAAAACTTCATGAAAACCATGAATAGAACATTGAAAAAGTGGTTTATCAAGTACCCCTCTTGAGCTTCATTAAAACCTTATAAAATGATGTGAGTTTGTAAATATAAAAATATAAGATTAATATACATATATTAAAATTTAAATTTAAAAGTTTATATAAAATAATTCAGTTGTTTGATGGTCTAAAAAAAATCTGAGAAAGAAATAACCCAAAAATTTGCCCACTGCCCATTTTGCCATTTTTCTTGATTTTTGTATCTTATTTTTTATTTCATCAATTTACGTTATTTTGAACTGAAATTTTTACAAAACTTCTAATTTATTAATTTTCATTTAATAAAAAATTTTTAGAAGAAACCGAGTTGGAAATGTTTTTTATATAATTTATATTTTCATTTTTCATATTTTATTTTTTACTTGATCAATTTAAATTATTGTTAAACGAAATTTTATTCATACAATTTTGATGCTATTTGGAACCTACAAAAATATTTTTAGAACAAATAAAGATGGATAAGTTGAAAAATAAAGAACTTTATTTAAGGATTTCTATATATTATTTTACACCCCCGGGAGTGCCGACATTGTCAGTTTTGGTGCTTGGTTGGCACGGAGCCCTATATTGCTCATATATTCATTTTATGATGGCTATGGGGCTAACATATGTCTACCATATATTGAGGAGTGGCCTAGTTGGCCAGTAGGCGGTTGTATGGGTAGCCGGCGCTATCGGGCATTGCTATCAGCCTGTATGGCTTGTGTACTTTGATTTCACCTGAGTAGCTTGTATAGGCGCATTTAAGGTGAACTGGTACTTTTGTGAGGTGACAACGGTGGGATGCCACTGTATACAATAATGTGGCTGCGATTGTCAGGATGGACCTGACACATTGAAGAGTGAAAGGGTAGTGTCTTGATTTGTGTGCCGCCTGGGGTGGAGTATGTGGATGATGGTAGAGTAGTACGATGGTGTAAGCGTTGTTGGTGTTATATGAATTGGCTAGTGTATGGGGTAGTGTTCAGCAGTGCTAGAGTATAGGTATATGTGCTAGTATTGACCAGCTGATTATGTCTAAGATACCACTATGATTATATGTATGATATGATTAATAAAGTATTAACATCGAATCCTAATGAACGTGGTAATCTGACTTACTACAACTCATGCATATGGCACATAATGTTTTACTTGATTGCATTATTGTTTTTTGCTTTATTCATCGCTGTTCATCCTATTATTATAGTTGTTTATTTTGCTTACCTACTTACTGAGTTTTGCCCAGACTCACCCTTTTTATTTAAAATTTTTAGCTAATAGGCCAAAGGACGGAGCCTAACAGGGTGTTGGGTCTAGTGACGGGGCTAGGCCATGATCGCATTGGAGATGCTGTTACATTTTCTTATGTATGATGATGAATATTAATGGACATATCTATGATTATACATAAAGCATGTATTATTATCTAATTGCATAGTATGTCATATTATCATGTGGATGCATATGGTTTGACAGCCAGGGTATTGTATATCCGTCGATCTTGGTCTGTGGGTGCTGTGGAAATGTAGATATTAACAAGTGTATGTAATGTGCAGAAGAATGCAGAGCATGGAGTCTGCTATATTATATGTGTATATTTGATGTATATTGTTGTGGTTAAGCGTGTTGTAAAAGGAAAATGGTGGTAAATCAGGGGATACTCTGCCAGAATCTCCTCTGATCTTATCACTAGTAACCCTCCTAGGAGCGGGGCATTACATTATTATTACTTTTGACTACTTATTGAGTTTTCCAAACTCACACATTCTTATTTAAATTTTAGTTGGCAGATCAAGTAAAGAATCTCTGCTGTGGGTTGAGACTAGTGAGCAAGAGTAGAAAACATTTTGATGGTATGATAGAATGTTGGGATTGGAATTCCATTATATATTTGTATAATAGTAATGTCATCATGTAATTGTATGATTGTAGTTAAAAAATATTTCACATGATGCATAATCAAATGTATCATTGTGAATTAACTATATTATTTGATTGGAATTGTATTATTTCAGGAAAGTCAATTTCCATCATGATTGATTCCGATCTTGGGCATGTAGCAATTGGTCTGGGTGTGAATATTTTGTAGTTAATGTTCTTATTTTATGATTATAAAAATTATAGAATTATATGATTAATATATGTCAGAATTTGATCCATTTAATTTAGGGTAGACTCTGCCAGATGTTTGGCAGAAATTTCCCTTAAAAGTAGAGAAATTATAAGGGAATGGTGAAATGCATAGGCCCCAAGGTAGGATGTGACACATAACTAACTGCAGTAAAATGAATTTTTAAGTATCTGGTTGATAGACCAAGTCTTAGGCTATGTTATCAAAAAGGAACTAGTTTTGAATTGGTTGGATATTTAGATGTTGATTTTGGAGATTAAAAAGTTTATAGAAGTAGCACTAGTGGAATATGTCAATTTCTAGGAAATAGTCTAGTTTTATAGTTTTCTAGTAAACAAACTAGTATTGCCCTCTCTACTACAGAAGCCAAATACATTGCAGCAGGAAGTTATTGTCCACAATTGCTTTGAATTAAGCAACAACTTCTGGATTATGGGTTACATTATAAGGATATACCTATAACGTGTTATAATACTAGTACCATTTTCTTAACTAAAAGTCCTATTTTACATTCTCGCACCAAACATATAGAGATTAGGCATCATTTTATTAGAGATCATGTAGGAAAGCATGATATATATTTAGAATATGTGCCTACGAATGCTCAACTTGCTGATATTTTTACTAAGCCATTACCTTTAGATAATTTCTATTACGAACAAGTGATGTAACTGCATAAGGATACACTTTGCAATGTCTGTTTATGAAATGATGTGAAACTACACTTCACTCTATTTCAGACGTTGTTATAACTTTAGACTAATTATCCTCTTATTCTGTGTCCAAAATCCATAAAATAATTTTGAAAAATCATTCTTAAGCCAACACCTTGTCTCTTGTTGAACTTAAATTCTCATGCATTGAAAATCATGCTATCCTCCTATTTTTATCAAATAAACATTAATTTTTCTTGAAAAATATTCCAAGAAATTTCTTCATATTAATAAAGCTATGTTACTCTGCTATGTAGTAGAAAGTTTGAAGGGAGTAATGACACAGATTAAAGAAATGACAAAATTTATTAAACAAAATTGTTACATCGATAAGAAAATAAAAATCAAAATGAATCTATCTACTTGGCAAGGGCATTCACAACCGCCTCCAATTCTTCTATTTGTTTATAAGCTAAAGATAGTTTCACTTCCAAGGATCAAATACGATCTAGAGACTGCATGTGACCAATGGCATGCTCAGTCAAACGCCGGTCAGCCACTTGAAGCGAGAACTTGATGGACATAAGTTCTACATCTAGTCTTTTTATCTCCTCATGGAGGAAGTGGATTCGTTCCGCCAATTGGGAGTTTGCGTTAGAACTTCCTAGGTTGATTTCCTTGCTCTGGACTTGCTCTATAGGAGAATTGATAGAATCCATGTCTAAATAGTTGGTACGATTGAGTAGAACAGTAATTGTCATTTATAGAAGGTGAGGTAGAGGAATCGAAGCGTTAATCAACAAGTTGAAAGTGTGACATTAATAACATCACTTTAGACAAATCCCAAGTAAGAAACTCTATCTGTCATCACTAAAGGGGGAGCCTCCATCCAAATTTTTTATGTGAGAGATAGCAACTCTGTCCCAAGCAACAAATAAGACACAACAACTCTGTCCCAAGCAACAAACAAGAATTGTTGGCAGCTATCCTCATAGTCCAAAATTCTACCTTTTTTGAAATCATGTCCTTGCAAGTTATTACAATTGTTTCACTAAACTAAAACTGGTGCATTTCATTGGGAGAAGCTTCAAACATTCTTTTGCATTTATTGAAGCTCACCTACCTCCAACAACTAGAATTCAAAGATGGATATAAAGAGGAGCAAAGATGAAACTAGGATTAAGTTTTTTGACTAATTACATTTTCATTAAGCTTAAACCTTCATTCCAAACTTACAAAAGAAAAACTCCAAGCCTTCATACTGCAATCTTCAGAAATCTCCATTAAAGGAGTACAACTACCTTCGGAAGAACATCACTTTTGCAATCAAAGTTTCTGAAAGTCCTTCCTCTATATTTATAAATAAGTACTCTATGAAGGGTATTTAATCTTTTTCATTTTATTTTTGTGATTGCCTTGAGTGAGTATTAGAGACTAGACTCAAGAAGAACATTCACAATTGTTGGAGTGTGTCTCACAGTTAGTCTGCTAAGTATTATATTCATGCCACTTGGAGCTAGAATCTAGTAGAGCGCAATGGCACTAGTTTACGACCCCTGGAGCTGGAATCCAGTAGAGTGCAGTGGCACTAGTTTATGCCCCCTAAATATCGAATCTAGAAGAGTATTTGGTACATTAGAGTTTACACCCCCTTGAGTTGGAATCAAGAAGTGTGCTGAATGCACTAGCTATATTTCTAGTATAAGAGATAGTGGAACCCAAGACACTAGAGGAGAGTGTTCTTGGAAAAGTGGAGTAGAGTAATTAACTCAAACCACTATAAAAATACTCTGTCCATTTATTGTTGCTTGCATTTTGTTTCATTATATTGCTAGAGGGACTATAATTCTACAAGGGGTCAAAGTAAATTTTTTAATTACCCAATTCACCCCTCCCCTCTTGGGTATTTTCCTGGCCTACAAGATCAACATATAGACCTCTATAAAGATCACACAAACAAAAAATCTTTATACAAACCTCTATACTTAAATTATGGACCTCTATTTTGTTAATCATCAAAATATGATAATCTTAGTTAATTATAACTTAGATCATTACAATCTCCTCCATTTTGATGATTGATTATAAGCTTAAATTTAACATAAATGAGATACATAAATTTATAAATTTTAATTTTCAATTGGTATGATTTCATTGGTTTATATTCACATTTGATTAAATATAGCACTTAATAGAGTTAGTTTGTTTTTAAGGAATCAAAACTTGTCAAAACGGAACTAAATATAAAAAAATTGTAACTTGTAGTAAATTTTTGGCATCAATAGAGTCTGATTTGGAGAAAGTGTTCAACATGCTTAGCTTTCCAATGCACCAAGAATCCCATAATTTTGACATTGGATGATAAAGTTATGACTAAAATAATGAAGGAGGTTCCTACACAGACTATTGGGTGCCTAAGTGTCCAACCTATTGGAATTTAGACATCTTGTATAGATTATTGGGCGCCTAAGTGCCAAGATGGGCACCTAAGTGCCTAGGCTATGCAGAAGTGATATATTTTTGGAATTTTTGAATGTTATGTGCAAAGTGGTGTTTCTAATCCATAACGGGGTCAAACTTAACCATAATTAGAGTTATTATAAGGGGTTTTGAGTGGAAAAAACAAGCAGGGGACATGACCTAGTAGGATAGAGAATTTTTTGAAGCAAAGAGAAAATTTTGAAGGAAGATTGTTGCGAAGAGAAAGAGAGTGCAACTTGGAGACAATTCTTCCTTACATCAATTCTCAGTGCTTTTTCAATTCTTTTTCTTTTCTCAATCATGATTAAGATAATGTTTATGATTTCATTTAGTTTAATTATGGGCTAAACTCTTTGTTCTAGGGCAACTATGTAGCTAGATTATGAATATTCATTTTTATTTAGTTTAATTCAATTTTATGTTTATTCATTATCTATGTTGAGTGAGCTTGCACACCCTTTCTACATGATTTGTGATTTAATTTGAGATTGAGAAGTGATAATTAAATTAGACCATAATTAAATACTATAAGATCATCATATGATAGAGATATCTATGAGGCTTGTGTAACAACATGAATTTATTATTCTTAGTGCATCTTGGTAAGTTTGGAATTTTCATATAGATGTAGGAAATTTGCTAATTGAGATAGATTGTTAATACTTGAGAAAGATTAACAATTAAAAAAAGATAAATTCATTATCAACGTCAGAATAAACATTGAATAATTAAATTGGGTGAAATTGAATAGGATTAATCTAGTGATCTCAGGAACCCAAGACGTCTTAATTCATTAATTCTATGCTAGTTTAGATTGAAATTCTTGTTGATTTCTATTAAGTTTAGATTTCTTTTTCTATCTTATTTCCATCATTCAATTATTCAATCAAAATTTAGAATTGGAGTAATTTGGTATTTTGTAACCATAGTGCTCATGGTAACAATCTTTTACTTTCATTTTATTACTTATTAACAATATGTGAACTTCTGTTAAGAAAATCCATAGCAAGTATTTGGTGTCATTGTTGGGGACTATTATTTTTACCAATATCGAAATAAATAACTCTAATTTTTTTTGAATTTTTTCTTTAAGTTTTATTATTCATTGCTATTTATGTATCTTTTTTTGTAGGGTTTTCCATTGGTGTATGTGAAGGTCTAGGAGCAACAATTTAATCTCTTTTGATTCTGAGATATAACACACTCTTCAAAGAATTTGAAGGGAGAAAATAGAAGCTATCATTTAGTTGCAAGTCACTTTGGTTGATCTTGGTGAAGTGAATGAGAATCCTCCACCAATGGCTTTGAGGGACTATGCATTATCGACTACAGCCGGGATTTAAACTATCATCGAAAGGCCAACTATTGGTGCAAAGAATTTTGAGTTAAAGCTAGTGACTTTGCAAATGATTCAAGGGACTCAATTTGCAGGAATACCCAATGAAGATCCCAATACTCACATTGCAAACATTTTGGAGATCTATGACACTATCAATTATAATGGTGTCTTTGACGATGCCATTCACCCATGGCTATTCCCTTTCTCTTTGATGGATAGAGAAAAAAATTGGTTGAACTCTTTGCTTGCAAATTCTATCATTAGTTGGGATAATTTAGTTCAAAAGTTTCTTGCTAAATTTTCCTTTAGAAAAAACATCTAAGATGCTTATAGGATCAACAATTTCATTCAACATAAGGCAAAAGTCTAAATGATGCTTGGGAGGTGTACAAGGAGCTGTTGAGAAAGTGTTCACATCAGAGGTTGCCTAAGTGGATGCAAGTTCACAATGTCTAAAATGGATTGACCGGCACAACCAAAACATTGATTGATGCATTTTTAGGTGGAGCATTGATGAATAAAATAGAGGATGAGGTGTATGAGTTGCTGGAGGACATAGCCACCAATAACTTTCATTGGTTAAGTGCTGCCCTCTCGAGGCTGTTACTCCATTTTACATTGCAAATACATATGATCATAACATGATTTTTCTACTTCCAGGGTGGGGTTACTTTGATACCATTTTCAAGTTGACCTAATTTTTATCAAAAATTGGATAGAGTCTCCTTTGAAAATAGGGTTGTCTGCCTAGGTACAAACATTTATCACATCCTTTATAATTCATAAAAGTAAGAAATTACACAATCCAATAGTCCTTCATTTATCCACACAACATCCCTACAATTCCACAGGCTTCCCCAGGATCGCGGCTGCATAATGATGGCAATGAATGTGCTCTTCCACCATGTAACTTCCAACCACACACTTACAATTATATAATGACATGCCCTACATTATAATTATATAGAATTATCACTCTTTGATACACTTTATACATCATTGGAAAAATGCTAACATGATTTCAAATATACACATGATGAAATTTTTTAATTTAATACATTATCAAAATATAAATCCTCTACTGTACTGTCCTCACCAGACTTCTCTTCTCATGGCTTGATCTGCGAGCTAAAATATAAAGAAACAGTGAGTCCAGGCAAACTCAATAAGTAGATGTGAAATTAAAAAATAATTAACAAAATAAGGGATCCATCTATATCCCAAGAACCAATCCACACATTTGCATACATATCAACCCATGTCATTCAGGCATAATCATATCTAGGTCATTTCAAGAAAATAAATAACTAAATCTCATCATTATACATCCAAACATATACATAACAAAACTATACTCATGTACATTCTGCATCGTAGGATATTCTCATATCCCCACATTATATATTCACATTTCCATACATTAAGATAATCATATAACCACAAGCATGGGATATCCTCTATCCCACTAATCTATACGTTAAACAAGAAATACCATCAATATGCAAGTCATATAACTTGGGATTTTTATCAATCCCACATCATGGATACAAACTCATTTTTATTTGTTAATCTTGGGATATTCACAATCCCACTCAAATACACAATCAATCTTTGTACAATCACAGACAATTATAACACCAGAACGAATATGGGATATCTATCCCATTGAATCATTATAACAAAACGGTCATGGGATACTTACTATCCCTTAACAATCATTACATCCAAAGCATACATGCCTATTTAGCATAGTGGGATAGATACTATCCCCATCCTAGATCCTCATCATGATCAGATTTTCTAGCCTAATGCATCTCATTGCATTTTATATAATTTCATTTATGCCCCATTAGACACAGTTATAGTACATTATTCATAAATTCTTGACTTAATTCTAAATTTAGTTATTTTTCTCCATTCGTTATGATAATTTCAAGGCTTACAACTTTGATGGTGAACACTTTTTCTAATTCAGCCTCTAAATTGGATCTTTGGGCCCCACAAGTTAACCTTTTGCATTGAATTATTTCCTAGGAACAATTTTAGTAATTTGGGCATAACTCTTTCATATGAATTCAAAATTAAGTGATTCTTATTTCATTTTGTAGAAAATTTAATTTTTTACAACTTTCATGTTGGCCACATTTATTAATTTAGCTCACAATGGGAGTCATGGGCCCCATAAGGTAACCCTTATTGATTTTAAAACCGTTACACTGTTTTAGCTATAACTCTCTCACATAAACTTAGAATTTAATGGTTCTTATCTTGTTAGAAAGATAATTTCAAGATATAAAAATTTTATGTCAAAGACTTTTGAATAATTTATGGGTCAAAATTGGGATGCCATCAGCACCATGGGTAATTTCGGGATAGACACTCTGATAGTAGAAAATTTCAAGGTATTTATTTTCTGAATTATTTTTTGGGCATGTTAGTGTTGGAAGTTTTTAACAAAAATTGTAGATTTCTATTCCAAATATGTAATATAACCCCATATTTTTATATTTAGAAAATAAATTCATTTGATCTGGTTTGAATCATGCTCAAGGTGGTTACTTGATAGACTTTAAATCTCAAAGCATATGTCTTGTTTTTCATGCTAATTGCAATCTGTTCTTACAATCTGATTAGGCTCACTAATTGGTGTATTAGGAGATTAATTAATTCATGATTATCCCCCTATAATTTGGCTTAATAACCTTGCTTAAAAACATAATTTTCAGCCTTTAATCTCCATAGATAGCAGCTATATTCATAGGCTAATTTCAATTTCTAGCAAGTTGTTTTCATGCTTGTTATTGCTAATCTTTAGCTAAAATTAATTCATCATTAATCAGGTATTAAACACATTACTCACAGCCCCTAAGCCCCATTCAAAAATCTCAGCAAACCCTAGTGGCTTAGGGTTTAAAAATTCAGTAAGAATTCAACTTGATTTGCATGAAATTGTTCCATCAACATCATTAACATCTCTATTGAACTAAATTTATATTTTAATCTCTAAAATTGCTTGGTGCGTCCTGCTAATCAGCAACACTTCTCCCCTTTATGGTGGTTGCCATCCATTGATACCACAAGAAAATTAATGCCCAGGTCCACCAATCACTTATTAAAGTTTGCTAGAAATCTCTTGAAGTGAGACTACTCAAAATGGAAGATTGGAATGATGGAGAGGGAGTGCTCACATTAGAGGGCATGAACAAATAGGTTGATTGGAATGATGGAGAGGGAGTGCTCACATTGGAGGGCATGAGCAAATAGGTGTTGACAATGGGAGATGGAAAGGCATTGCAAAATATTGATTTTTATAATGCTTATTAGGATAGTCTATGCTCCACTCAATTTAATACACATGCACTCACTTGTAATTTTAAAACACCATTTAATCCTCATCTTTAACACATATGAGTTACTCATTTAATAAATAATATTCTCAAATAAATTTTTCATCCATTAAATAGATTCTTTACATAATTGTATATATTTTTCTCCATTAAATTTGATTTAACTAAAATTTTTCCAAAAATTAGAGGCAACTCGGTATTCTAGCTTTCTAGATGCAATTTTTGATTTTTTGTCACCTATTAATAATTGATTAACATATATCCTCATCATACTCACATTAACATGGATAGTCCATCCATTTTTATAATTGTTTCATAAAATAAATTTATCTTTTTTAGTATTTACACCTTCAGTGTTTCATTGATTTAAATTTGTTTTCTTTTTCACTTAAATCATTTATTTAATACACTTTAATGTACCCCAAACCTCATTTTTATGTTTTATTAATAATACACTCAATTTCATAACTTTTTCATAATCATTTTTTAAAAAATTTAATTATATTCCAATATACTCCTTGTTGAACCGGCAAAATCAAAATTTACGTACCTGAAATTTTCATGGCCTTATAAGGGTGATGGCAAAGAAAATAGTGGGATTCTATGAATTTGATGTTGGTCCCGTTAAGATGGTGACTCAAGAGGGGGTGTGATTGAGTCTTTAAAATTTTTGGCCAAATAATGATTATAGTGCAAAGATAAAGAAGAGTCTGATAGCGTAGTGCACTTAGATTGATATTTTTATAATGGTTTGGCCGTTTACTTGGGTTCCTACTCCACTTCTTTAAGTTCACCTTTTCTTCTAAGCTCATGTTCCACTAACACTTTCTTTGATTAATAACCTCTTGATCAAACAAAAGCACCTGTTGGTTTCCAAGCTCACCAATTAACTTATACAAATAATAAACAAGTATCCTACTTGCTTTCACTACACAGAGGCAAGTCCTTGACTTGGAGAAATATGTAAAAATAAAAGTGTACAAATATTAATGCATCTAGTAGGTTGATTTTGTACAAACTTCAAAAGTATAAGACATAGTTAATATAACAATAAAGGAGTAAGATTCAATCTCCAAAAGTAGTTGAACAAATGGCTTTGAATACTTCTTTGAATGAGTTGTGGTGGAGTTGAAATTTGTGGAAGAAAACTTTAAAAGCTTAGTAAATGCACTCTCTTCTTGTCATTCAAGTAATCTATATCTTCTTCATTCTCACAACTTTTTTTATATTGAAGCCTTTGACTTTTTCTGCTGTGGTAGGTGAGAATCATTTAATGCTGAGAAATGTTTGAATTTATAACTGTTGTACTTTTTAGCAAGGTTTTGGAGGTAATGAATTTGCATTAGATCCTTTGAGCTTTTAAGTGGTATGAACTTTCTCTAGTTAACACATCGACGTCTCTTTAGATGCTCCAAAGATGTGTTTCGGAGGCTTCGAAGCACTGTACTAGAGGTGACTTGTGTCAAATACCATGATGGCTAACTATGAAGTACTTGACTTGTGACTCTAAAGGCTTTCGGCGTTGTCTCTGAAGCACTTTTTCTTGACTTCAAAGCAACGTTGGGGACTCTGAAATTATCACATTTGTATTTCAGAGGGATTTATTGACTCCGAAGGTCATTAGCACATTACTTCCAAAGTGCTTCAACTGACTCTAAAGGTTGTGAGCTTGTGACTCCGAATACTTCAACTGACTCCAAAGTAGTTCAAACAGTTAGAGGTTATTCTCCACTATCTCCGAAGTACTCTAGAGGCTTCAAAAAAGCTTTTGTTGACTCCAAAGCTTGTGACTCATAACTCCAAAGGGATTTCCCTCTATCTTCGAAATGCTTTATTAGCTCCAAAGGGATATCCTTTTTGTCTTCAAAGTACTTGAGCAACTTCAAAATTAACTCCGAAGTTTCTTTAATAACTCCAAATTTTCTGTTTTCTTCTTTTAAGTATATCTGTTATTTATATACTTAGTTTTCTTTAGCATTTACTTAGTTTCTTTAGATATTTATTTATTTATATATTTATTTTTAGATATTTACTTTTTCATCTTTAGATATTTATTTACTTTTATTCTATTAAGTTTCTAAAATTCTAAAATTATTACAAACCTTACTCCAATCCTGTTTAGTTATATATTTAGTAATTATGATTAATTAAGTTGGTTTGTCGTTCTCTATGGGATTGACCCTTGCATTGCACACTATATTACTATACGTCCGTACACTTGCAAGGAATTATAATTTGAACCATCAATAGGGTTTCAAGATTTTTGTTTCTTTGAAATGTTAAAGGATTTAGTTTTTGGAGGATCCGAAATGAGTAAGTGCAATCTTTGGAGGCAATAGATCAGTTAACATTATGTTTCAATGACTCTGAAGCTTTACTTCAGAGGAAACATAGCCTGTCGGAGGCTACAAAATGGTCATGTAAGGGACATTGAAGGCTCCTAAAGTTTATTTAAAAGGTTGCAAAATAGTGTTGAATTATTGTCGGATTTAAAATTGATTTTTAGAGGTTTTGAGATTTTATTTCGGAGGCATGAACGATCTTCAGAGGGTCTAAAGGATATTTCGAAGGCTCCGAAAGTGATGTCACTTTTCAAATTTGTTCTTTTGTGCATTTTTCAATGGAATAATCAATAAGGAACATATATTTCATCATATAGATGTTCTATTAATTTTAAGTTAAGATTTAGATCTAAAACACCTAGTTCTCTTCTTAACTTACTAAATCTATCTTCTGGAAGAGGTTTAGTGAAGAAGTCTGCTAGTTGATTTTCATTTGACACAAATTCTAAACAAATGTTATGATTTTCAACATGATCTCTAATAATTTGGTGCCTAATTTCTATATGTTTTGTTCTAGAATGTAAAACTGGATTCTTAGTCAAACTTATAGCACTTGTGTTGTCACATCTTATGGGTATATCAACAAAGTTAAGACCAAAATCACTTATTTGTTGTTTCATCCAAAGGATCTGAGCACAACAATTACCAGCTGCTACATATTCTACTTCAGCAGTTGATAATAACAGATGTCTATTTCCTAAAAAATGATGATATTATCATGCTTTCTAGAAACTGATAAGATCCTGAGGTACTCTTTATGTCTACTTTATATCCAACAAAGTCTGCATCTGAGTACCCTACCAAATTAAAATCATAACCTTTTGCATATCACAAACTGAGGTTTGGTGTGTCTAATCAGTATCTAAAGATTCTCTTAGCAGCAATTAGGTGTGACTCTTTTGGATCCAACTGAAATCTAGCACACATGTAGACACTAAACATTATATCTGGTCTACTTACAGTCAAATATAATAATGATCCTATCATGTTTCTATAGAGTTTGTTACATACTGATTTACCTATTTCATCTTTGTCCATCTTTATTGAAGTTCTCATTGGTTTTCCATGTCTTTTACCATCTTCAATGTTGAATTTCTTTAAAAGTTCTTTTGTGTACTTGACTTGGTGGATGAAAGTTCCTTCTTTTTCTTGTTTGATTTGTAGTCCCAAGAAGAAGTTGAGCTCACCCATCACGATCATTTCAAATTCTCCCTACGTAGTCTTGGAAAAATCTTGGCAAAGGTTTTCATTAGTTGCACCAAACATTATATCATCAATATAAATTTGAACTATAAGTATATCTTTCTTTGCATGCTTAATAAAGAGAGTGGTATCCACTTTACCCCTTGAAAAGTCATTTTCAATCAGAAATTTTCTTAGCCTCTCATATCAAGTTTTAGGTGCCTGGTTCAAACCATAGAAGGCTTTCTTGAGTTTGAATACATGATTTGTACTATGAGGATCTTCAAAACCAGGGGGTTGTTCCACATAGACTTCTTCATTAATAAAACCATTTAAGAATGCACTCTTTATATCCATTTGATATAGTTTGAATTTCATATATGATGCAAATGCAAAAAACATTCTAATGACTTAAATCCTTGCAACAGAGGCATAACATTCTTTAAAGTTAATACCTTCTTCTTGAAAATATCCCTTTGCAACTAATATTGCCTTATTTCTCACCATAATTTCTGATTCATCCAGTTTGCACCTGAAGACTTATTTTGTTCATATAATAGATTGATAGTTTGGCCTTGGAACAATAGTCCACATATCATTTCTTCTAAATTGATCCAATTCTTCTTACATAGCTAAAATCTAGTTTTCATCTTCTAATGCTTGGTCTATGCATATTTTTAATTGAGAAATAAAAGCAAAATTGCCAGATATTTGATGATAGAATGATTTAGTTCTAACTTTATCAAACACATCACCTATTATCTGGTTTTCAAGATGAGCATGCATAAACCTCCAATCTTTGGGAAGAGATGAGTTACCTTCCACATTTACCTCTATTGTAGATGGTTCAGGTTCATCCATTGTTATCTCTAATAATGGAACTTCTACTTATTTATCTTGTAATCTCAGTTTCTCCACAATTGTAGGAAGATTATCTATCTCATCATCAAAATCACTATTTCTCTTCATGGAGTTAGTATGATCATCAAATTTGACATGGATGGATTCCTCCACAATTTTAAGTTGTACACTCTAAATGCCTTGCTAACAATGAATTAACCCAAAAATATTCCTTGATCAGATCTGCTATCAAATTTTCCAAGGTTTTCTTTACCATGGTTAATAATAAAACACTTACAATAAAAAGTATGAAAATAAGAGATAATTTGGTTTCTTGCCATAGTATAATTCAAATGGAGTTTTGTTGTGTATAGATCTAGCAAAGATTCTATTAATGATATAGCATGCGGTGTTCATTGCTTAAGCCATAAAAATATTATGGTAGGCTGTATTCACTCAACAATGTCCTCGCCATCTCTTGCAAGACTCTGTTCTTCCTTTCTACTACTCCATTTTGTTGGGGTGTTTTTGATATAGAAAAAGTTTGAAGAATTCCGTTCTTTTCAGAAAAATCAGTGAATATATGATTTTCAAACACTCCACCATAATCACTCCTTATGGCAATAATGTGAGAGCTTTGTTCATTCTGTACACGTTTAGTAAATACTTCAAACAATGAAAAAGCTTCATCTTTAGATGCTAGAAACATTATCCAGGTAAATTTACTATAGTCATCCATAATGACATATGTATAATGTTTCCCTCTAAGACTTCTGGTTCTTATTAGTCCAACTAAATCCATATGTAGCAATTGAAGGGGTTTGGTTATGTATACTTGTTTGTTTAACTTAAATGATTCTTTTACTTGCTTGTCTTTAATGCAAGCATCACACAACTTATTGTCAAATTTGAGTTTCAGTAATCCAACAATTAGATCTTTATTATATAATATTTTAATTAGATTTTGTTGGCATGTCCTAGCCTTCTATGCCACAGCATGGGTTCATTGTCATTCACAACAAGACACTTAGCTTGAATATCAGAAAAATCAACCAAATATATATTTCCTTGTCTTCTATCATATACTATAATTGTTTGAGACTTATCCAATACAGAAAAAAATTGAGATTCAAACACAATTTTGTAGCCTTCATCACAAAACTAACTTATGTTAAGAAGATTGTGTTTCAATCCTTCTACTAGAAGTACATTGGAAATTATCATAGATAGTGATTGGTCAAACTTACGGATCCCAACTACTCTACCTTTAATATTATCCACTAGATTTCATTTTCAACTCCATGAACAACTCCCTATCCCCTGTCATGTGCCTTTAGCAACCACTATCGATATACCACGTGCTACTCTTTGTGACTCCCAAGCATACCTACATGGATAAAGTTAAGTCTTAACTTTTGGTACCCATTTGGGAATGGGTCCAGGTGGGTTAGTTGCATATAGCATTGGTACCCATTATTTCTTGGGCAATACTATTTTAATTACAAGAGTTTTAGTTGCATTTAATACATTTGCAACTATCATTGTAACCCAAATCGTAGTTTGTTTAGGCTCAAATTTTTTGTGTTGCTGTTGTTCACTTTTTTTCTTTGGTTTCATTCTTAATAGAGTAGAAATCAGTGTCTTTTTAGAACATTGTTCTTAGCTACTACTTGCTCAAGTATGCTATTGATGTTATTGTTACTCTTGAGCTTGGAATTTTCTTCCTTCATTTTGGAGTATTCATTTGTAATTCTTTTGAGCTCCTTTTTAGTTTCTCTGCACTTCTCTTTTAGAATCATAAAATTTGAACATAATTCTTCTAGAATTTCTTCATGACTATGAGTTTCTGAATTAGAATTTACCTGCTCTTCATGGATTGCCAAGAAACTAATTCTTGCATGAAATTCTTCTTGAATACTTCTATTTGGAGAGAGTTGGATGATTTAAGCTTCATTATCTTCTTCTTCATCACTCTCACTTTCATTTATTATATTCTCCAGCATCTCCCATGCTGCTAGAGCTTTCTTTTTCTTTTGGAATATTTTTCTTGTTCTGTTATTATTGTTGTTGTTGTTATTGTACTTTTTGTCAAAATATGAGTTTTGCCTCAACTTTTGTTGATCATTTTGTCTTTTGTCTAGTTCTGGATAGTCAAACTTCATGTGTTTAGGTTTCCCACAATTGTAATAGGTGTCTGTCATTTCTTCTAAAATTATTCCTTGATCTATTTCTAAACTTTTTCTTCTTTAGCATGGATTTGAAACTTCTTGTAATCATTATCATCTCCTCGTATTCACCTCCACTTGTGGATACATCGGTTTTGGGATTCATCATTCTCTAATTTAGCCTTAAGAGCAATTGCTTTTTTGTCCTTTGGTTCTTCTATATTTTTTTTCTTCATTAACACCTCATGAGTTACAAGAGAACCTATAAGCTCTTCTAGACTCATTATGTCTAGATTCCTTGCTTCTTGGATGGTTGTGACTTTGGGCATCTATAACTTTGACAAGGATCTTAGAATTTTCTTTACCATTTTGGGCTCTGTATACTTTCTTTTAGATTTTTCAACCCATTTGTTATCTTTTGAAATCTTCTAAGCATGTCTTAAATTAACTCTATCTCCTTCATGTTGAAAGCTTTATGTTCTTGCACAAGAAGATTTATCTTAGTTTCTCTTACTTGTTTTATGCCTTTGCGTGCAACCTGTATTTTGTTCCAAACTTCCTTTGCTGTATCATAAGAGGATATCTTGTCAAACTTAGAGAGGATGTAAGTGTGCGATAAAGTCAGTTCTTTGTCTTAGCATCTTTTATAGCTGCTAGAATGTCCTTAGCAGTGTATTTATCTTCAGTGTTTAGGATAATCATTCCATCTTTGATGGTTTTTCATGGCTGATAATCTGAGAAATTAAGAAAATTTTCATTCTCATCTTCTGGTGTCCATAGTTTTTGTCATCAAATAGTGAAAATATAGAAGTAGATTGACCTTCAACAGTAGTATTGTGGAAATAGTTGGCCATTAAGATCTCTTCATAGGTTATATAAATGGAATAGTAAGGTATGATTGGTGAAGGCTGCTCTGATACAAATTGTTGGTCTTGTTAAGATGGTGATTCAGAGGGTGAATTGAGTCTTTAAAATTTTTGGCCAAATAATGATTATAGTGCAAAGATTAAAAAAAGAGACTGATAGCACAATACACTTAGAATGATATTTTTATAATGGTTTGGCCCTTCACTTGGGTTCCTACTCCACTTCTCTATTTAACCTTTTTTGCTATACTCAGGTTGCATTAATACCTTCTTTGATTAGTAACCTCCTGATCAAACAATTACACCTGTTAGTTTCCAAGCTCACCAACTAACTTATACAAATACTAAACAAGTATCCTACTTACTTTCACTACATAGAGGTAAGTCCTTGACTTGGGGAAATATGTAAAAATAAATGTGTACAAATATTAATGCCTCTAGCAGGTTGATTTTGTATGAACTTCAAAAGCAATAGACACAGTTAATATAACATTAAAGTAGTAAGATTCAATCTCCAGAAGTAATTGAATGGATGGCTTTGAATGCTTCCTTGAATGACCTGTAGTGGAGTTGAAATTTGTGGAAGAAAACTTTAAAAGCTTAGTAAATGCACTCTCTTCTTACCTTTCAAGTAATCTATATTTCTTCATTCTCACTTAACTTCTTTTATATTGAAGCCCCTAACTTTCTCTATTGTCGTAGGTGAGAATCATTTAATGCCGAGAAATATTCCAATTTATAATCATTGTACCTTTTAGCAAGGTTTTGGAGGCTATGAATTAGCATCAAATCCTCCAAGCTTTTAAGTGGTATGAACTTTCTCACACAATTCACATGTCGCCGTCTCTTCAAATGCTTCTAAGATATGTTTCAAAGGCTCTAAAGCACTGCAATAGAGGTGACTCGCATCAGATACCATGATAGCTGACTCTGAAGTTCCTCTTCATCTCCAAAGTACTTAACCTGTGACTCCGAAGGCTTTCAAAGTTGTTTTTGAAGGACTTTGTCTTGACTCTGAAGTTATCACATTTGTATTTCAGAGGGACTTTACTAACTCCAGAGGTCATTAGCTCGTTACTTCCAAAGTACTTTAGCTGACTCCAAAGGTTGTGAGCTTGTGACACCGAAGTACTTCAACTGATCTGAAAGTTGTTAGCTTGTGACTTTGAAGTACTTCAATTGACTCTGAAGTAGTTCCATCAGTTGGAGGTTATCTCCTCTATCTCCGAAGTACTCTAGAGGCTTAGAAAAGGCTTTTGCTAACTCCAAAGCTTGTGACTTCGTAACTCCAAAGGGATTTCCCTCTATCTTTGAAATGTTTCATTAGTTTTGAAGGGATATCCTTTTCATTTCTAAAGTACTTGAGCAACTCCCAAGTTGACTTCAAAGTTTCCTTAATAACTTTAAATTTTTTGTTTTCTTCTTTTAAGTATATCTACTGCTTATATACTTAGTTTTCTTGATCATTTACTTAGTTTATTCCTTTAAGCATCATGAAGTTTGTTCTCAAGATTAGTTTGGAAAAATATTTTTACAAAATACTTGAGAATGAATTGTTAATACCTTAATGTTTGATTTATGTCTTTGCTCATCATAAAAACACGGTTGGTTAAGAATGTTTATCATCAAAATTGAGTTATATAATAGTGTATGTTCAACATTCTCCCCCTTTTTGATGATGACAAAACACTGAGTCATGCATCTTTCAAAACTTATCTAACAATGAAATTAAAGCAACAAAATGCATGCTTGAAGTTTCAATGAAATTCTATTAATTTAATGCTACTCCCCCTGAATGGGTGCACTAATACATCACTACATTTTCTCCCCTTTTTTGTCATAATAAAAAGGATGGAAAGAAACAAAATAATTATTCATAGCCTATCATGACCAATATTTACAAATACAAAACATAGCCTATCATGACCAAAATTTCAAGTAAAATATGATCAAAATTATATACATAAAGAATTCCCCATAGTAAGTACAAATTGCAAGAGAAAACAAATATCATGCAACAGATAAATGAAAATTAAAGATATTTGAAAGAAAAAAGAAGAAGTGTAGATGCAGCAAAATTAGTGGAATGATTTGGGTTTTCTCTTGTAGGTTTTAGAAAAAGGTCCAGGCTTAGGTTGCGAGGTTGATAGCTTAGGAGATGACTTGGGTCTTTTTGGTGGAGAAGGTGGAATGAAAAATGGATCTTTTGGAATTGCAGATGGAGGTTCATGAGTATAGGTAGTGGGTCTATAGTCAGTTACATAGATAAAATCAATGCTTTCTTGAAATGCTAGATCTAGTAACTAAGGAAAGGATTTAGGAGTCCCTTTCAAGAGGGCTTCTGTATTGGCATTCATTCTTGCAATGTACTCTTGATGGTACATGGTGATGCAAGAAAGAGGAGCCTTTTTATGTTCCTTTGGAGGTGGAATTTTTGGCTTCCTCTTGGGTTTAGAAGAAGATGGCTAAGATGGAGATGATGGTTGGGCAATAGTTTTGGCTTGAGGATTCCAGGAGGTTTTCTTGGGGTTCTAGCTTTGGTAGAAGGGAGTGGAGTGGGTTCAGGTGAAGAGGATGGTTGAGAATAACTCACCCTAATTCTGTGTTGCAATGATGAATCAATGAGCTGAGAAAATGGAAGAGGAACATTATCAGCAATTGCTTGGAGATTTGCATTTGAGTAGAATGAAAATTCTTCTTCAATAATAAGAAAAAGTTGATAAGGACCTGAGGGAGATGGAAATTGTATCGCCCCACCCTCCTAAGGCCGTTACTCCATTTTACATCATAAATCATGATTATACCATGATTTTCCCACCTCCAGGGTGGGTTGTTTTGATATATATATATATATATATATATATATATATATATATATTTTTAACCTAATTTCTACAAAAAATTGGACAGAGTTTCCCTTGAAAATAGGGCTGTCCACCTAGGTACAACCATTCATCACATATTATTGTACATTTTTTTTATTATAATTCATAAAAGTAAAAATTATACACTCCAATATTTCTCCAATCATCCAAACAACATCCTTATAACTCCACAAGCTCACCCATGACTGCGACTGCATCATGATGACATAGAATCCACCACACCACTATACAATTTTCATTCCAAATACACCATACATCTCACACTGCAGTATTACATTGATATGACTATAAATTACAATTATACATTATGAGACATAAATTAATTACAATTTCA
>JAYJMB010056072.1:0-22080 GCA_036873735.1 Pouteria campechiana | reverse complement strand
AGGAATGGGAAACTGACAGTCAGGTTGTTCACAAATTGAAGTGATTTTTGCATGAAAACCCAACCCATTTCATGTTTACGCGCACAAAACAGCAGAGTGCGGCCAAAGATAAGCAATCGATCCAAAAGCGCGCACGCAATCCACACTTTTATAGCTGTAACAATAATTGTTTTATTCTTGGGCCTTCTTTTGAGCTTTGAAATGTTCAGAAAAGTCTTCAATCTTCAGAGCAGCTAATTTCGATGTCTTTCTCCGGGTCATCTCGTTTCATGGAAGCTCTAGCTCCAAGGAAAAAGGTCATACATATGGTTTCATCAGCAAAGACCATTCGTCGATCATAGAGAATAGTAAATGGGCCTCAGGCCCACAGAAAGCTGGTTTAGCATACCCATATATCCCAAGTACCAGATTTTGGGATAGAGAAATCACTAATGCTACAGATACGAGCTTCGGCTTAAAAATTCAGCCTATTTAGATGAACTTGTCATCTCTTCTTATAAGGTCAAGACCCACCTTAATCCGATGTTCAATCCCAGGTCTTGTATCCTACACATGAATGCCCTTCCAGTCGTGTCTTAGGTTACGTATTTAGTCAGCTGCAATCCCTTCATGTTAGGATGCATTTAATTAATTTGGCCCATATTGTTATTGAACCTATGCACATTCAGTCATGTCAATTTCCAAGGTTTCTTGATTATGATGGCCCAATTGATGGACATCTCAAGAGTAGTATTTGTGACTCATCTAACACTACAGGCAAAAATAAAACTCATGAGTATAGCATGTACCTGATGGAAGATACCTTCCATTGTATTTAATTTCCTGTTTTTCAATCTTGTAGAGGGAACGCATATTTGTATTAACTCATACCATGTTGCTAGTTATGCCTAAGCAATGCAGAACGAACCACATGCAATAGTGAATTCAGTGACTTTTTCTTACTTCCTAATTCTTCTTGGATTCAATTCTCGTTTGCAAATCATATTCATAATTGCATAAAAAAAAACATGTAGCACGCATTATTTCAAAAATCCTACTTGTCAGTGCTAATATCAACATAAATCAAGCTCAAATATAATTTTTGGGATTGTAAGTCAACAGAAAGCTTACGTTTATATTTATTTGGCAAATAGGTCAATCCCAACCTTACGTGAGTTTATTTCTCTTTGAGTTTATAAGAGGTTTGTGAGGACCTTGGCTCAGTAAGGTTACTTCGTTTTGGCTCATTATCATATTTTTAATAAGATTTAAGATAAACATTATAGCTAAGAACTCAAAGATTATCTTTAATATAAGTCGAGATAAGCTATAAAATTAAAATCATTTGAAAGTTAATATTATCTATTAGAAATTTTAATGGCTTGTGGGAGTTACAAATATGTAATTCGACAATCATAATTTCCATAATATTTTTCATATATGTACGAATGAATTTATAAACTTTTACAATATTTTAATTTTTTGCAAATTAATCTGATTAATTTTCATATTTCATACATAATTTTATATGCTTACAAACGGTATAATCTGTTTACAGGTCCAATTGATTTTGAGTATTTAAAGTAAATAAATTATGCTAAATATAATTGTCCATTTATGGGTCATCAAAATATCACGATGGCCTGCAAAATGAAATGACCTTACTAAGATTTCAGAAAGAAGTCAATGATAGCGATACATTTAAATAAATAATTATTCTATTAGTATATTATATATTATATTAAATGAATATGTCAAGTGATGAACTTGACCTTAATTCGGTGTCCTTTTAATCTAAGCGTTGGGTTCAACTTTGAACTCAGTTTAAGAAGCCATGTGCTAATGAATCTCAAGCTGCTAGTTTAATTTCTAAGCTAGGCCAAAGCTTAACAAAATTCAGCTTGGCTTGGCTTGGCTCATTTATACCTGAATTTCCAAAAATGAATACCAACTTAGTGTTGTTATTTCTATTTTTAATAATCTCAGTTGTCCATTGGAGAAGAAAGGTGAATTAACTTCATCGAGTGAGACCCTAGCCGAAACTACCCAAGTGGGCTTTCACAATAATGAGTTGGATTTAGCTCAACAGTCATGGCTAGTAGATCAATACAAGATGCCCTAAAACAACGTCATTGAATTGATTCCTCGGCCTGCAATTTCCACGGGTGCTCCAACATTTTATCATATTACACTTCATGTCATATAATTTTGTTTTTCGCAAGCGTACGTCCAAGTTTATTTTATTTTTTATGAATACTCTTGATGTCATAGTCCATTCAGAAATAGCCATTAAGCCAATAAATGGTGTTAAAATTAATATGAATTAATAAAAACCCAAAAACTCGTAATCTCAAATAAATAAAATAAAATCTAAAAAAATATTAAATTTAAATAAATTATTAAATATGAAGAATAAATTAAACACAATTATATGCAACAAAAGACTTATTTTATAATTATTTATAAAAATTTATAAAAAAAATGGACAATGGACAAGCTGATTTTTTGAAATTTCAAAGCTATGAGTTTTCAGGAGTTCTTTTTTTAATCAATTTACATGAATGTTAATGCCATTTATTGACTCAATGAATATTTCCTAATAAACCGTGCTGTCAGGCGTATTAGTGAAAGATGCATGAGTATATTAGTATAGAGCAAAGTTAAGTGGTGTGGAGTGAATTTTGACAAAAAAAAAAAAGGGGGCAAAATTACCCAAAGCTTCCAAGCCAACGTCGTCTGTCTTCGAATACATTTTCTCAGCTTCTTTATTCGATGAGCCATCAGCTGTACCGTCACATGTCGATGGATCGAGAGATTTAGGTGTTCGGTAGAAAGCGGTGAAGATGTCGATCTTGTGGGAGAAGAGCGAGACGTGGCGGTGGATAGTCCGGAAGACACGGGACTCGAAGCCCTTCTTCATTGGATTCGCGATGCTGTGCGGAGTGGTTCCAGGCGTCATTGGCTACTGCGTGATGCAGGCTACCAACACCCGCAACGAGCAGCTTGAAGCTCACCTCCGCAAGACCGCCAGACCTGAATCCTTGGTATTCCCCTCTTCCTCATCTCTACCTTCTGTCTCGTGAACTGATAATCCCATCTATATAGGGTTACTATAGTACGAGAAATTGTCTTTTTCGTTGAGGTTTTGCTACGCATTCGAATTACAATCAACTATTGCAAATTTAGCTGCTTCCAAGTTGCGATTGCTATTCTTTCGGTCCCATTGTTTTAATCAATCGGAGTTTATACATGGTGAACTAATTGCAATTTCATACATTAGGGCTCTTGCCTCTGCAATTGGCGTACATGGCATTTTGATGTGGCCATTAACACTCTGGCAGTGTTGTTGAATTGGCCTTACTGTCATGCAGGATTGGAATTATGGATTAAAGGCCTTTTTGGTGAAATTGTGGTCGGTGAATCATTGGTGCACATGCAGTTTCAGAATCTGTAGTTACCTGACACAGACGTTTGGGGCATATAAGCAAGCAAGGACTACAGGTACTTCTCAATCAGAATATTCTTGCTGGTTTTAAGTCTGTAGATTTAGACTTTTGTGAAAATTATTTATTTGGAAAACACTATAGAGCTAAGTTTCCTTTTTTAAGTTCTAGAAGTAGGAATATATTGCAATTGATTTATTTTGATACCTGGGATACTCCTGTAAAATCATTAGGTGGTGTAATGTATTTTATTTCTTTTATTGATGATTTCTTTGTGAAGGTATGGGTTTATATGCTTCAAAGAAAAAGTGATGCTTTTTATTTGTTTTATAAAGTTTAAAACTTTGGTAGAAAATTAAACAGCTAAAAAGATTAAGTGTCTGAGGACCGATAATGGAGGAGAGTATACTATCAATTCAAGGATTTTTGCAAACAACATGGCATTCGGAGGCATTACACTATTTCAAGAACTCCACAGCAAAATAGAGCTAAACAGCCTTTGCCCAGAACTGCTGTTCCAACTTTGCACTACTCAACATGCTCATTGCATGTTTTATTGGCGTTCGGTTCATACGCTTTGCAGCTCCATTTTGCTATGGAGTTCTTGTAACAGTATAATGCCTTCGAATACCATGTTGTTCGCAAAAGTCCTTGAATTAAGCTGAAGTATATTCTCCTTCGTTATCGGTCCTCAAATACTGAATCTTTTTACCTATTTGATTCTCTACCAAAGCTTTAAACTTTATAAAATAAGTAAAAGCATCACTTTTCTTTTTAAGCATATATATCCATACTTTCTTAGAGAAATCATTAATAAAAGAAATAAAATACATGACACCACCTAATGATTTTATAAGAGCTTCCCTGGTATCAAAATGAATCAATTGCCATACATTCCTACTTTTAGAACTTGAAGAAGGAAACTTAGCTCTATGATGTTTTTCAAATAAATAATCTTCACAAAAGTCTAAATCTTTAGACTTTAAACTAGGAAGAACATTGTGATTAAAAAATATTTGTTTTTCTTGCTTGCTCATATGCCACAAACGTCTATGCTAGGTAATCGCAGATTCTGACACTACATTTGCTATCAATGATTCACCGACTACAGTTTCACTAATCAGCCTGTAGGGATTTCTCACGAGCTCACCCTTTGCAACCACCATTGCTCCTTTGACAATCTTTAGACGATCATTTTTTTTAGAAAACTTGTACCCATCTTCATTGAATTTCCCAAGCGACAACAAACTCTTCTTCATGCCGGGAACATGTCGCACACCAGAAATAAGTAGAGTAATATAATCAAACCTGGTAATTCACACATTTCTAATTCCCACTATTTTGCATGTACTATCATTGCCAATATAAATAGTGCCGCTATTACATGTTCGATAGGTATAAAACCAATTTATGTGGGGAGTTATGTGTAACGATGCACTTAAGTCTATTATACACTGATGTTGCAATTCTTCTTGAGAAATTGCTAATAATACTCCACCCTCTTCAAAAGAGTTATATTCTTTTGCCACATTTCCTTGAGAATCCTTCGAAGTAGATGCATAATCAGATGATTTAGGCGTGAGTGAGGCCTGACTCTTTTGGTTGCACTCCCTCCTAAAATGCCTCTTCTTGTTGTATTTCCAGCACTTGTCCTTCTTATGCCTCTTTAACTTGGACCTTGATTGATGTCTCTCACCAGAGCTTTTCTCGAACGACCTTCCACGGACCATAATTGCTTCACCAGAATATCCGCTACTAGTTTGTCTTCATAGCTCTTTAGTGAGCAATGTGGATACCACGGATTCCATTTTGAGATTGACTTGGTGACTGAAATTCATGATCAAGCCATCCCACAAGTCTTGTATAGAACATAGCAAAAGGATGACTTTCTTGATCTCATCTATTTTGACGTCGTGCGCCGCCAACTTGCTAATAAGAGTATTAAACTCATTCAATGTGTTTGCATTGAAGACTCATCTTTCATTTGCAAGTTGTAGAGTTATCGTCGCAGAAAAAAATGGTTTACAATAGACCTTCCCTTATAAAGTTTTTTCGAGTTGGTCCCATAACTCTTTTGCAGAGTTTGGTCTTGGTTTCGACATGTGCCCCATCACAGTTTCATCAAGGGCCAGTGTCATATCCGCCATGGGGATCTAGTTCTTTTTTTCAAATACTTCATCTGTCATGTCAGCAGGCTTTCTATCCTTTCCAAGGATTGCAACTGCGCATTCATCTTTTATGAATATCGCATACATCTTGAGCTTCAAAATAGCAAATTTGGAACCACTGAATTGCGGTATCTCGAACTTCGTAGAGGTTGACATCGCCATCACCTTTTATAGCAAATAATAGCTAGGAATAGCAGCAAGTTCCGGTATGGTAAGTATGTACCAAGAAAGTTCCTAGGAAAGATTAATGGAGACAAGCTCGCTTAAATATCAAATCTCCTTAGACTGTAGGTCTTTGTGATAGAATTTTTTTAGACATAACCATACAAGAAAAACACTCACTGTCCTAAACCAATGGCTTTGATACCACTTGTTGGAAATAAAGGTGATCACTAGTACTATCGAAATATAAGCATACTATTACAATAACCACTACTTCTACCAAAAGAAAAACGCAAAATAACAACCTAAAACATAAAAGGAAATCTAGCACAAACTGCTAAGAAATGAAGTAAAAGAAAGCAAGGAAAGAACACATTGGATTTCCGTGGAAAACTCTTCGTTGAAAAAACCCACAGCCGACGATCAACAACTCATTCACTAGCAAATATATATTTAGAACCATAACCTGGTTCTTTCGGCTTATACAGATAGAATACTCTCTTTTACAATGCCTCAAACCCAATCCACCAAGTTGATTACCCTTTTATTGTGGTTGTCTTTAATCCCAAATATTTTGTTCTATATATAAGAGAGGATTTCCCTTTCATCCCACACACATAACTGATGTAGGATGAGGGAGGTGGCTCTAAAGTCAATAAAGGCTGTTTATACTGCATGTTATGTTATCAATTGCTCTCTTACAACTGTATTGAACTGTGCAGTACCTGAGGAGGTATGGTTTGGAAAACCAGTTGATTACTCGTGTCTCCGTATATTTGGTTGTGTTGCTTATGTCTGGATTCCTAAAGAGTATGGGACTAAGCTGGATGCTAGGTCCAAAAGGTGTATATTTCTTGGCTATGTAGATGGTGATACAAAGAGGTATAGATTGTGGGATCCTACTTTCCGCAAGGTCATCATCAGCCGAGATGTTGTTTTCATTGAAGATTCTTTATAGAAAAAGAGTGAAGAACAACATAATGCAAAAGTAGAAAATCTTATTGAGTTTGAGTTCATGAATGGTAACTCGAAGCAATAAGGTAGTATCGAAGATGAACTCGTTGAAGATATTGTTGAAGATCAAGTTAAAGTTGAGCACGAGTATACTTCAACTATGGGAGTCCAAGAAGACCAAGGTCGACTTGTGAGAGTATGCAGACTTTTAGTTTGGCTAAAGGATTATGTCATAGCTTATGCCTGCATTACTGATGAAGGAGAGTCGCGCTCGTTCTTAGAGACAGGAGAATCCAAGGATGCTGCTCAATGAAGAGCAGCTATGGAAGAAGAAATGGAATCCTTCTACAAAAATGATACATGGGAGCTAGTTCTGCTATCTAAGGGAAGAAAGGCCATTGGTTGCAGATGGGTCTACAAGTTGAAGAAGGATGCAAATGAGAATGCTGAAAGATACAAAGCACGTCTAGTTTTCAAAGGATATGCTCAAAAGTTAGGTATTGACTTTAATGAAATATTTTTTCCAATTGTTCGTTTAAGTATCATTCGTGTATTGCTTATTATGGTAGTTGTTTTTGATCTAAAACTTGAAAAACTAGATGTTAAAATTGCTTTTCTGCATGGAAATCTTGATGAGGAAATTTATATGGCTTAACCGGAAGGCTTTATTGAAGAAGATAACAGGAATTTGGTTTGTCGGCTGAAGAGATCGTTGTACAGCTTGAAACAGGTGTCAAGATGCTGGTATAAGCGATTTCACTCTTTCATCATGAGCTTAGAATTCGAGAGATATGAGGTGGACCATTGTGCTTATGTTAAAGTATAGGAAAATGGTGGTTTCATAATCTTGTTGTTGTATGTTGATGACATGTTGGTAGCAGGATCTAGCAAAGATGTTATTGCAACTCTGAAAGCTCAATTGGCTAGGGAATTTGAGATGAAAGACTTGAGAGTAGCTAAACAAATACTTGGGATGACCATGCTCATAGACAGGAAGTATAGGAAAGTTTGGCTAATTTAAAAGAGTTATGTTGAGGGAATTCTACGTTGCTTCGATATGCAGAATGCCAAACTAGTTGTTACCCCCTTTCTTAGGGGAATAAAGTTGTCTTCATTATAGTGCCTTAGTATAGAAGTAGAGAAGGCAGAGTAGTTTCGAGTGCCATACTCATTAGCAGTAGGGAGCCTAATATTTGCCATAGTAAGCACTAGACCAGACATTGCCCAAGCAGTGGGAGAAGTCAGTAAATACATGGCAAATCCTACAAGAGATCATTAGAATGCTATGAAGTGAATCCTTCGATACTTAAAAGGTACTTCTTATGCAGCAATTTGTTATAATGGTAAAAATTGTGGATTGGTTGGATACGTGGATGCAAATTTTGCAAGAAACCGCGATAACAGAAGATCTACCACGTGTTATGTGTTCTCTTTAGCCGATGGTGTCGTGAGTTGAATGTTTAAACGGTAAAGTGTGATGACTTTATGAACCACAGAAGTTGAGTACATGACAGCAACACAAGTATGCAAAGAAGCTATATGGTTAAAGAGGTTACTCAAAGAATTTCGGATGCGATAGGAGAGAGTGATCGTTTATTGTGATTGTTAGGGTGCATTACGTTTGGCGAAAAACCTAATGTATCACTCAAAAACAAAGCATATAAATATTTAGTATCATTATATCCAAGAAACCATAGAGGAGAAGTTGGTTTCATTACAAAAGATCCACACCAATGAAAATGTTTCAGACATTTTAATGAAGTCTGTTGCTTTAGAGAAATTCAGATGTTGTATGACTTCTCTTGGGCTTGAGTTTGCTTAAGCAAACAACTTTGATGACGTTCTCCTGATATTTCGACAAACTTGTTTTCAAGTGGGAGATTGTTGACTTTAGTGCCACTTTTGTTGACCTTGCAGCCACCTCCCTTATCCCACATCGGTTGTGTGTATGAGATGAGAGGGAAATTCTCTCTTATATATAAAATAAAACATTTGGGGTTAAAGACAATCACAACAAAAGTGTAATCCACTTGGTGGATTGGGTTTGGGGCTTTGTAAAAGAGAATGTTCTTTTTATGTAAGCTTATAGATCTGGGTTGTAATTCTAAATATATATTTGCTAGTGGAGGAGTTATTGATCGTCGTTCGTGGTTTTTTTCCGCGAAGGGTTTTTCACATAAATCCGGTTTGTTCTTTCTTTTATTTTTGTTACTTTATTTCTTAGTAGTTTGTGTTAAATTTCCTTTTATGTTTTAGGTTGCTGTTTCACGCTTTTTCTTTTGGTAGAGGTAGTTGTTCTTATAATAGCATGTCCGTTTTTTGGTAGTGCTAGTGGTCACCTTTATTTCCAACACTTTGAACTTTTGCCTGATTTTGGTTGATGGTAATCATGTATGATAATGAGTATCTTTTTTGGCAGGGTCCAAAAGCAATTTTGATAATGGAGATTTTCATAAAAATTCTGGTTACTAGTGAATAAATTTATGTTTTAGTGGAACCTTGATAAGTGCTCAGTAATAATAAGAAGGCCTGGAAAATGTCCTGGCCAGTCGCCACACTCAATTATGGACCAAAATAACAAATACAAAATGGGGAAGAAACTTCTTTCTCCTTATTTGTTTGAAGCAACCATCATTTCAACATTATTTTTTCCATTGCGGCCTGTTTTGATAGGGAGACATGAAATTTCCCTTTGAAAATGAAAAGGAAATGATGACAGCACCTTAGGAAGGTAATGTTAAGCAATAAAAATAAAATAAATATGCTTTTTGATAAGAAAGGTTGGTAATGATGGAAAAAAAGAATGATATATATATATATATACATATATCACATCAAGATCAAGGAGAATGAAACATCACATCAGCAGAAAATATCAGTTCCTTGTTCACCATGATGGGAACTGGTAAGCTGTGGTAATTGGCACATCTAGGGCTTTTTGCTTTGTCACTGAAAATACCCATCAGATGAAAACCATTATTGGATTGGTGTTAGAGATCCTGTAATTATAATGTTTGCATTACTAAAACAAATAAATAACTTGCAGGGTTGGAAAAGTATAAAAGAATTCTTGTTTGAAACAGTCATGGATTGATGGATGATTGTAATGGCAGCCAATTGTTTTACCAGTTTGGATCCCCAGAATTTGTCTTACTTTCCATTAGCATTTATTGCTTTCAAGAATTAGGGAGCTTTAAAATATCTTGCAACATGTAATTATATATTTTCAAGTCTTTTCTCTCTCTCTCTCTCTCTCTATCTATCTATCTATTTATCTCTTTGAGGTTCCATGTAATGCATGTTGAAGGAAAACTAACCTGAACTTCTGACACAGATGATGGGGCAAGTCAACCGGGAGAGGCTTGCAGAATATCTTGCGGAGCTGCAGCGGAAGGAGGATACAAATGATCGCTATGTAGCCGCCTTAAGAGGAGAGACTTTGACAAGAAATCCATATGTAAGGATTCAGCCAATTCCCAAACAAACTGCTGAAGCTGAAAAGACTGCTGAGAAGGAAAAGAAATAAATTCCAAGTGGATCAAACGTTTTGTAATAAGTTTGCTTTGTGAAACTAATGAAACATCTCAAACTCAGTTCGTATACTTGGCAGCACTTTTTGCCTTTGGATCTTGAATTTTGGGTGTTTTTCACATTTATGAATAGCTGATGCTTGTGAAGCTTTTGATTGGTGCTCGTGTATATTTGTCCTGTATCCATTCTTGTGGATGTTGGCTATTTTTGAGTACACGATGGACTCATATGCAAGCTGCTGCTGGGGATCATCTCATGTCAACATTACAAATTAGTGTAAACTGTTTGCCCCCACAGCTATTTCTAACAACTTGAGAATGCAATGACAATTGGAATTGGTGGATTGGATGGCAGTCAAGACTCAGGAAAATTGTCTATCATGTTTTCTATATGATTCTGCAAACTAATGAACTTCTCTTGGCAAAGGTGAGTGCAGCTCCATCTCTTAAATGATTGGTGTGGTTTTGCTTTCAGCATTAAGTCTAATGTGCCAAATTGTCTAATTTAAAAGATTGTGGTTTAGGAGAGAGACAGTGAGGCAATAGGGCCTGACATCTTTTACCCCAGTCAGCTAAAAATAATTGAGGAAGATGTTGGCTCATGGGGTGCTCGAATGGGAAATGAAAAAATATTTTGGGAAGTTTTTTCTTGGAGATTGATGGGAACTGAGACTATTCTGAAACAAAATGATTTTTCAAGTGTTAAATGTCCAAAGTGAACTGAAAAGCTTAAACACTTTGGATTGTCATTCAAAGGGAGATTGTTCTATCATCCATTCAAAACGTTCATGATTTGATGTACATGCCTTAGAGAATCGGGTAGGAAACTAATCACATGATCCATTTGGACTTTTCAATGTTCACCTTTCCCCAAGTTCTTTCGCCAGGGCAGAACTCCTTCCTCACAGGTTGACACTAAGAGCAGCAGTGGTAAAGGTCACTTTGAGGAAGGGTTTTCTGAGCTAGAAGCATTTCCATCTGATATTGATGGTGTCAGAGAAGACAACAATGGCGAAGCAGTGGCTGAGGACCAGATTTTTCTTATGATAAGTCTAAAGGAAGATTGTCCAAGTCTGCTCATCATGAGTTCCATTTTTCAGATGATGAGTTGGCCCTGAAGGGGGCCAAGGAGTTGCAAGAAAAGGCATCAGGCTCTCCTTTGTTCTAAGTTATCATGGAGGCTCTGTGTTAATCCATTCACAGCTTTTGATAAATGGGTTGAAGGTAAACCTATGGCCTGGTCTGAGATCTCACTTGATGCCTAATCTCCAGAAGCACCATGTATATGGGAGAGGTGCCTTGGAGGTAATTTTTGTTCATGTGTTTTTTTATAGCTTTATGTCATCTTTTTAAACCATCTTCCATTGATGCCACATCTTGCCTTTGGTATACCTCTTGCTTGCAGTTATAAACTAGTTGTTAAGGGGCTTTGTAAGATTTATATCATCTTTATAAACCATTCTCCATTGATGCCACATGTTACCTTTCATATACCTCTGGCTTTCAGTTATTAACTGGTCACTAAGAGGGTTTGTAAGTTGACCCTTATTCTTCTCATTCTCCTCCTGCTTCTGTGACCAAAATTTTGCATTTTAAAGTGGGACATCAAGACCAAATTGCATTCAAATAGTTAGTTCAGCTTGTAGGATCCATTTTTGTCTGTGTTCAAAATGTGCACTATTGACTTAACTGAGCCTAATATTGCATTCCATTAGTAATTTCAGCTGTTAGAACGCATATGTGCTTGCATATCCTGTCGTTTGGTCAAAGCTGGACAATTTTGCTTTTTTTATTTCCGTGAAAGAAAATTTCAGTCCAGTCCAAAATAAAGAGGCCAATGACTATTACCACTTAGTTTTCATCATGAATGGAAGAAGACACCTTGGAATTGGGAGTTGTAGGAAATCCTGTAAGAGTCATGGCTCATTTACCTATTCTGTGGCTAGGGATGTGTCATGTGCCAAAGTTTGTTACAGATGTGTTAGGAAGAAATGTCAAATGCCACTTCTCACTTGCCCGACAAGCCAAGATGTTTGATGATTTTAGCTTTTTTTATTCTTGCACACATTTCTAATCCAGCCATTTTGCTTGGAGCTTATAGTTCAGTTATTATCCTAACCTTTGATCTAGGTTGAATCCGAGGTCTTGAAAAATTTCTTATTTCATTGATCAAATCATCTGCAGATGTTGATGTTCTTATACTAGTAATGAAAATATGGCTATTTCTACATCATCACAACCTTTTTTTCAGAGTTGAATGTGAGTTGTTTGATTTATTTTACTTCTCTTCTTCTTTTGTACACTGTTTTAATGCAAATGGTTATAGTCGATTCTCATAGCCAATCTCTGTGCCAATTTTCACGGGATTGCCATCTTTTATAATCCTTCCTTTAACCATCATTATTTCAGCAGCATAAGTGAAATATCCGTATAAAAAATCTTCAAGGAGCCTCATCATGGAGAAAAACATAAAACGGCACAAAAACTTCGTTCGGATTCTACCAGGATGAGTTGATAGAATAAGGCAACTTATTAGTTTGATTTTATATTTATCTTCTGAACGGATATTTGAAAATCACATAATATATTGTCCTATATGGAATGAAATGAAGCCAAAATAGCAAACTGCCAATTGCATTTTTATGTAGAAAAAGGAACTCAGCTATCCATTCCCTTGGCAACACAAGAAATATGTCATGTTCATCACACAGCTAGCCCATGAATTTTCTCACTGTCGATATTATTATATATGCTACCATTGTCCACAGCGTTGCATCATGATAGATGATACACGTAGCAGACAGGAAATATAAGATGGTCTAATTGGGCCAATTAGATAAAGACAGAGATATGGTTTTCTAATCGATATTCACTTGCTTGCACCATGAATACCGGCTTTAGGCCAGGCAGGATCATGCTATCTACATTTTTACTTCTTCTCCAGCCGGATGTGATAACCGTTGGGAAAGTATATTTCAGGACGCCAGCCTACTTCTCCTCCTTTGATTCTTGCCCACCTGATAGGCCCACCATCAGAAATGTCAGCTAAAGTCCACATGAGAAGGTTCGCATATGCATTTACTAATCATGCTAGGAAAGCCCATTTTATTGGTTTATCTAGCAGTTGGACGGACCTGATGTTTGAAGGGTCTACCTATAAAGGTGTGATAGACCATTGGATGGTTTGGATGTCATGAACAGACCACTTGCTGTATATTGAAAGTATATACCATACCTGTACTTGGTGATGAGGTGGTGAAGGAAAATAGACATCTGCGTTTTGCTGAAATCGGCTCCAGCGCAGTGCCTCAACCCACTTCCAAAAGCTAGGTAATCCTTGGACCCACCGGTTGTGTCTGTGCCCTTCTGCAACCATTCCAACCATTCGATATCAGATCTCTTCCCTAGATGAAAATTTTCTACACAACAAATTAATCAAGCTCAATTCATCGCAGGTAGATGGAAATAACTCACCTCCCATCGCCATGGATTGAAGGTGAGAGGATCTTCGTAAGCCTTTGGATTGAAGTGGGATACTGATGGGCACACCATCACAGCCCATCCTCCTGGAATCGTGTATCCTTCTGCAGCCATTCACGTTACATATTTCAAACCCACAAATGACCTGAGCCAGTTCTTAGTAAGTTTGGACGACTAGATTTATCAAATGACTTCCATTTGTAGTGCAGCATACTGTGAACGACTCCATAAATTAAAGATTCCTCTATCGGGAGTTTTATCAATCCACTAATTTCAAGGGTTAATTTAACATTTAACTATCATAATAAATCTATTTTTTATTATCATATATATTTTTAATTCTTGTTCTTATCTATTTTGAGTGGGCTGATATAGAAATTGACTACTGGTATGTGGCTACAGACTAGGAAGGGGGAAGCACAGCTTTGCATTAATCAAGGTATGAAACTTATCTGACATGATGATACCAAATATGTAATAAAAACCAAAGTAAACGCAAGTAAACTACAAGTTACAAAATACATAAATAGGGGATTGTTCTATGATTGTCATTAAAACAAAAGATTGACACATAAAATAATTACCTTTGAGAGGCGTCTTGATTCTTCAATGATTACAAGGAATTGGTTTATAAGGGAAAAGGAAAAGGAAGGTTTCTTCGTCTTCAGGAAAGAGGAAACTCAGAAGGGGGTTCTAGTGGTTCTTCCTTTGCCTTCTAAGACTTTGCTTCTTATAGACAAGAGCCTTGGATTCCTTCATGATTGAGGGGAGACAATTTCCACTGCGTGCTCCATGATTGAGTTGATAGAGAAGACAAAAGGAACGCTTTTCCATTGAAAAGTAGATTATTTGAAAATGCCATAAGTACTTTCGCCACTTTGGGAGACATGTGCTAGGACACTTGGAGATGCTACCAAGCCACTGCTTGGCAATTGATTGAGAATCCTCTGGAGGATCCTATGCCTTCTTTAGATCTCACAAGATTTGATATTAGGACTCAATGAGTCCTTGCATATCTTCATTGTCTTTAGCATAGTCTTCTGTAGAGGCTATAGACTTAGCTAGAGAGGACTGTTTATGAGTTTGCCGAGGAAAGCGTGGTTTGAATCAGAGCAAGGACCTTGAGAGGCTAAGTGCATTTTATCCTTGGGTTCTTCAATATAAGATTGTTATTTTTCTGAGGGGATATGATTAAGAAATCTTTGAACATTAGTGAGATAGGCTGCTAAAACATTGTATGTGTTATGCCATTTTCTTTGAAAACCCTAGCCAAAGAAGGAGGAAGAGGGTTTTGATTGGTTTGAAAACAGAATTCTCATTTACAAATCCATACAAGTTCGAATTTCATGCAAAAAATGCAAGTTTGGGAAAATATTTTTTCATGTCGTTTTGGGTAATATTTTGAAAGGAAATAATTGAATCTTTCTACATTAATTGAGGAAAGATTTCATGGATTGCACCAAAATATTCCCACCAATTGATAAACCAACCGGGGGGGAGGGTTGTAAAATGAGTTTCTTTTTTAAAGAAAATCATCCATGAATGATGATTGTTTGGATTTTGAAGATAGAACATTTGATATCAGGCTTGCTGGTAATCCTAATAAGAATAAATGGGATTTAAAATTTTTTAAAATTTTTTGATTTTTGGAATTCCTCCAAAATTTGGAGTCATGATTTAGAAATCTTACATGTAAAATAGTTAAATAAGTTATTATACCCGATTATTCCTTGTTGGAGTAATGCTTAATTTCAACAGATTGGATGTTCACCAAGATAAATTAATAAAATTTTTGGGTTTTTAAAATATTTGATGGTGGAGCCATGTGGGATTCTGGAAAGAGAGTTCAAACCAGGACACTAGGATTCAAAGAGGAATCAAACTTTGGTTCTAACACAAAAAGTGGTAGGATTCTATTATGTTTGGTGAAATATCTTAATATCTTGATTTCACTGTTGTTCCACGTTGGCTAAGGAGAGTAGAGGATGAAATTATCTCCTTTGATTGAATAGCCTGGCTAATTATTTTTTATTGAGCTAGAGTAATGGATTTTACTCTTGCCTGAGTCTCAGCCTTGCCCTTAATCTTGTCTAAAATAGACTTGATTGGCTCAGTGTCCTTGAGTTTGGGATTTTGCTTGATTAACTCGAGAATGGTTAACTCATTGAGTTGAGTCGTTTGAGAAGAGGATCCAGTTTTTTCTAATTTTACTAGAATGGGCTTATGGGCCTCTTTCTTGGAAGATTGAAAGATTGCGTGGATTGAGATTCCTGCTCTTTTGATTCGAGTAATGAAACCCACAAAGGAGAGGAAAATGGTGATTGTGTTGGTTTTGGCCTAAGAATGGGTTTGAGGCCTAGATTGGTCTTGAATAGTCAGAGGTATTTCATAATTCTCTGCTAATTGGGCCTTTTTTGGCGGTTTCTTTGGCTTTGGAGTCATGGTTGATGAAATTTTGAGAAAAACCTTGAAGGAATTCATGAGTGAGAAAATCATCAAGGTTATTTGAAGTACCTTTTATAAATTCAATTTTGAAATAAAAAATGGACAAGAAAGCCTATCATCTAGCAAAAATTTGTTTGGCGACAAAATTTTTGACATCTTTTTCTAAAATACTTTTTGTAAATTGATAATCAATTCGAAAAAGAAATTGTTGATTTAGTAAATCAGCTTGAAATTTATGAATACATTTGATAATGCTTAAAACTTCCTTTTGTATGGTTGAGTATTTAATTTAGGTGTCATTCCAAGCTTTAGAATGATATTGGATGAGTTATTTTTGACTAGTTTTAGATTTTTGTTTGAGGATACCTACATAGCCAATATTATAAGCATATGTTTCTACAATTTTAGGAGGTCTAGGTCTGAGAGATGTAAGAGTGGCAGACTCTTGATTTCACTTTTAATTTGTTGGACAATGGCAACAATCTCTTCTATTCAAGGACTGGATTTATTTCTTAATCTCTTGTATAGAGGTTTTGCTATAATTTTTATGTGTTTCTAAGAATTAGAAATATAGCTCAAAGCTCTTAGGAATCTTTGAAGCTAATTCTTGTCTATTCTTTTGTCTGAGAATTTTTTTGTAAATTCTAGACTTCTTTGAATTAGTTTAAAATATTATTGTAGATTTCATATCATAAGAATCTTATTTTAGGTTTGATAAAAAAGATATTTTGTTTTAGAGACAGCTAATTCATTGCAAATGAACTGCCATAGGATTTAGTTCAAATGTTTAAAGTGTTCATCTAATGATTTACTAAATATCAAAACATCGTCAACGTAGACAATAGAAAAGGACATATATTAGTTAAGAATGTCATTCATGATCTTCCAGAATTTAGAATTGACATTCTTAAGACTAAAGAGCATTATATTTCACTCATACAGACTAAATGGAATTGTAAAAGCAGTTTTGTATTTATCATTTTTTGAAATATGAACCTGCCAGAATTCAAACTTTATGTTAAATTTGGAAAAGATTATTTCTTTGGTGAGCTAGTGCAATAATCTTTTTTATTAGGGATTGGATATCTTATCCATTTTAAGGATTCATTGAGCAGTTTATAATTTATTACTAGTCTTGGGACTCCATGTTCTATTTCAGAGGCTTTCTAAACATAGAATGCAACAGAAGACTAGAGAGATTTTGAATTACGTATTAGACCTTTTTGTTTGAGGTCTTCGATTTTCTTTTGGCAGTGAACCAAAAGTTCATGATTCATATGGATTGGTCTGGCTTTAATAGGAATATCAACTTCACTAAAGCCTTCTCTATGTGGGAAACTTACCACATGTTGTATATGATTCCAAAATGCATGTAGAATTTTTACACATACAAGATTGCAAAATTTGGCTTCAAAATATTTTATCTTGTTTTAATTTCAAGTTGTTGGAGTTATTCCTCCAATATTTTAGTTTCCAAATCACTTCTTAAGTAATTTAAATGTTTTTCTTTATCAATTAAGAGATTAAAGGAAAGTGTTTCCTTGATAGATTTATATTTAGGTTTTTCAATAAATTTTAGGGTAATTGATTGGTGTAATTTTAAGAATGTTATTCCTTCATCTGTAATGGTAAGGGCTCCTATTTGGTTGATGAAAGGTGTTCGTAGAATTACTTCTCGATTAAGATTTTTGACTAGGATGAAAGGAGTTTTTATGGTTACCATGTTGAATATGCATTCGACATCAGAGAGTTTGTAGTTGACTTGGAGGGGGTATCCTCAGCTCCTTTTAAGGATTTTTAGTGGATTAGAAATAGGTTATTTGAATTAACCCTTCTTGGATGCAGTTCAAATCTCCATTTGGTATCTACTAAAGCGATTATTTTTAGATCAAAAGATCTAGCAATTTTTAAATAGATTTTAATATCCCATTTCTAGTGTCTTACTTGAGTGATTTTACTAAGATATGATTCAGGTTTTAGAAGCTTATTCTTCTTCTGATTCTAATTGGGAATCTTTTATTAGAAAAGCTTGGGTTTTGTTTTTTATATTAAAAAGATCTTTTTTCATTAAAGATACTTCTTCTTTTAGTTCATTGATTTGTTTTTGGAGATCTTGGGTTGTAATTTCTTTATGTTTGTTTAAGGGTTCCAAGATTTCCTTGAGATTGTTTTTATTAGTAGGTTTTATAATTTTATTTTCTATTGTATTTTTTAACAAAGGAGTGATTTTATTAAAATATGATAACTTGAGATGAGGATCTTCTATATTTACAAATCTAGAAGGTTTTGTTGTTCTTTGATTATCATATTCATTTCATAGAAATTATCTGAACTACTTTCATTAAACTCAATTGGGTAGATTTCTCTTTCTGAGTCTATAAAAGTTTTAGATGTTTGTTATGTTTGAAGTTTTAGATGTTTGTTATGTTTCAGAATTGATCAATATTTTCATTAATTGATTTCTTAATGATTCTTCAAGATCATTGTCATCAATTTGTAGTTCTTGAATTTTCTTTTTAAGTTTCTACTTTTGTTTGAAATTATCTGGGCACCTATTTGCATAATAACTAGTTTTTCCACATTTGAAACAATTTCATGATTTTTTCATTTTTTATATGATTGGGATGGTTCTTTAGTAATTTTTTGCTTCTCATGATTTCTTTTATATTTATTAAATTCATTTTGGGATATTCTTGAATGTTTAGATTTATGTTTTGGCTTTGAACATTCAAAACCAAATTGTTTACAAAAATGATCCCATTTCATATTTGGAATGTTTTAATTCTTTTTTGGCTTGAGATTTTTGTAGTTAGTCATTACATAAAGCTAATCCTACATTATTGATTGTAAAGATTAGGTCTTCATAAGTTAGATTATCATAAGGAATTATTCTTTGATTTTGATCCTTAAGTTGATTTTGTACTTTTGTAACAAAATAAGGAGGATGATTAAGAATGATTTTTTTTTCCAATAAGTTTGATTATAGTTAGATCTTTGCAGGACAAGAATGTGTCCTTGTAATAGTCAAATTTTAATAATGTTTTACATTTGACATTTTGTAATATTTTTGAATTATTTTCTTCAAGTTTATTAGCTGGGCCAATAAAGTATTTGACTATTGTGAAGATTAAAGTTGCGACAACATTTTGTTGTGGTTTTCCCTTCTCATTTTAAAAAAATTCTCCTTGAGAATCTTTCTTATATGAATTAAGGATTTTTGTTTTTCAGTTGTCACTAAGTTGTCCCACTAGTCCTTAAGTGTATTGGTGAACCCAATGACAAAAAGATGTATTAATTCATAGTACGTGTACATTCCCCTAGTCAGATAGGTAGTTAACCATGGTGATTTCATGAAGCATATTTAAGATTAGTTTTCATTTTTTCCACCTATATTCCATTCATAGATAGTGTTTCCATTACATCGAGATTGGTTAAATTAATTTCTTTCCTCATAAAGGAGATTTGGAGGTGTAAGTCTTGAATAATATGATTTTAAGCCATATTGTGGTTGCCTCCGAGAGACTTTATTGATTTTATGTGAGATTTTGAAGAAGTTAGATGTTTCAGATTCTTTAGATGATTCTTGTTTAGACAAAACATCTATAGATTTTGTAGGCTTTATCAGAGCCAGGGGAGTGTTACTAGCTTCTCCCGGTTGAAATGTATGTTGGGCAATTCTAGAGGTTTGAGGAGTGGCTTGTGATTCTATCCATTGTTGGATTTCTTATTCCTTTTGATGTAGTTTTGTTAAAATGTTGTTTTTGACCTTTTTAGGAATTTTATGAGGTTCAAAAATTGGCTTTTCTATTATTGATTTTTCTTTTAATTTTGTAAATTTTTCTTAAGTTTTATCAATATGTTTAGTAATGGTTGTTAATGTTTTATTTTTTGTGTAATTAATTTGTTCATGTATTTTTCTGATGTTGGTACCATTAGGTTGAGCTTCTATGTCTATGCGAGTTTTATAAGGAGCACAGTCTCAGATAACCTTTTGGCGACCGAAATTAATGCCAATTTTGTCTTCTGGAGGAAACTTGGATTGCTTCATATATTTATCTCCAGATTTCCATATTGGATGTAAAGAAGGATTATAAAATTGATCAAACCATTCAAAGAAATATATTTGTTTTTTTTTATAATGTTCCATCCATTCAAAATATTGGGTTTTAATTTGTTGTTGTTGTTTTGTGTAAAGTTTGAAATAGATTTTTCTTTTTCTTTTGTTACGATCAGGATAAAATTCAACATTTATAATTGGTTTGTTAATTTCAAATTTTTGGTCAGATTGATATTCAGCGATTTCAATCACATATAAGGAATTTGATATTCTTCCATTTGGGAGGCTGTTAGAGACATATTTATGGATTGCATTTCTAGAACAGTACCGCTGATTTGGGATGGAATTCCACTTTGAGTCCTAGGACTATAAGGTTCTCAGGACTGTTTTAGTTGGCGATTCTTCATAATATGGATGAGAGCTTGAGCCCTCTATTCTAATTCCTTTTAATTTATGATTGGTGTGTTGAGGTTTATAGTTTGGGATTTCTAAGCTTTTGAATGATCTTTCAGAAGGTTCAATGGTTAGGGGTTGAATGTTTGATGTATATTTTCTAAAGGGAATAATTTCTAGATCACCTTCTTGAATTTGGATGATCGTTTCTATCTCAGAGTGTTGAATGGTTTTGGTTTGAAGTTAGTTTCTAGGATTCAATAAGGCTGACTTCTGCCCATTTTATAGTTTTTGGAATTTTTATGTTTGATTTAGTAGGGTCTATTTGGAAGAGAATTGTTTCTCCTACTTTAGATTGATAAATAACTTTGGAATCTAACACCATAGTCATTGCTTTATAATAAATTCTATAAATCAATGCAATGGGTATAGATCCCAGTTTCATATTATAGTTATGAATTTAGAGGTTTAAGGTTAATGCATCTAAAGCATTAAAATCGTGGGCTAAGATTGTGTAATTTGAGAAATAATCAAAATAGACTGGTCCATTATGTAAGCCTAATTCGACAATGCCTAATAATGATTCATTAAAATTTAAAAGTCTACTATCACATAGGCACAAGAGGATTGAGATGTTTAATCCCTCTGACATGACAGGCTTAATTGATAGCTGTACTAAACCAAAGTGTAGGTAAGGGTATTTTTTTGTTGTTTTCTTAAAAGAGATTTTGAGATTAACAGGATTGATAACTGAAGAGAGGATAGTGCTATTGTCTTCTCTTCTGTTTTAATAATTTTAAGAAAGCTTCCTTTCTTTTTCCAGATTTGATCATATGAGAATTTTGGAATTTTCCAAGTTTTCAAGTTCCCTATCAAGATTAGAGAGGTTGATTGTTTACTATTAATAGTGGAAGATGATGTTGAAGATAAAGAGCTACTGCTCATGGTTCTTCAAAGATATGACATTTTTATAAGTTTCTATATTTTGTTACCCTAGACAAGTTTTCCGTATATTTACTTTAATTCATATTGCATCTAAGGGATCTTCTATGTTCTTCAAAATTTCTTTATACTTTAATCAATGTTAAAGAGTCTTTTTTAAAGTATACCAAAATCATGTAATAAAGGTATAAAAACTCTTAGAGGAAATAAAATAGTAAGATCTAACAGTCTCATAATTCAAGAACATATGAGAAGAAGTTTTACAGTATCGGGGATTATTATTGCCACTTTGGCCTAAACGCCTTCAATGGCTAAAGTGGCACTAATTGGTACTTTTAGCAAATAATAATTACCCCAATAACTTCAGTAGAGATTAACTTCCTATTTTTCATGCATTCTGAGAAAGGGAGATATTACTGTTTATCTTCTTCTTCTAAGGTACACATTCACTCACTCACTCTCTCTCTCTCTCTCTCTCTCTCTCTCTCTCTCTCTCACACACACACACACACACACACACACACACA
>JAYJMB010056061.1:0-27678 GCA_036873735.1 Pouteria campechiana | reverse complement strand
TGCATTTCTATTCCATACACATGCAACCCATAATTTCCATCATTTCATCTATTAATTCTCTTCAAATATCACAATTACTTTGATATTATAATTCCCTCAAATGTGTATATCAATTACATAAATAATTTTTTTCAAATAAATAGAAATAATATCATTTAAATCATGATTATCTTGCCTCAATCAAATCATGGTTATACAAATTTTTAAACTTATTTGCATAAATAATGCACAATTTTCAATTTTATCAATTTAATCTTGTTATTTTTTGCCCTTAATTTTTCACCAGACATAGCCTTCGTAATTTCAGCATATCATTTTCATATGATATCCAAATGACATAATTTTTGAGGCATTAGAAAGATAACTTCAATACCTAAAACTTTCATGTTGGCAACCGTTTCTAAATCATCCCAACAATATGTCAAGAAAATTAATTAAAGTAGCCTAATAATTAACACTGTTACTTGTTAGCAATTTAGAACAGTCTCACTATTTTGATTATAATTTCTTCGTTTGATATCAAAATTAAGTGACTCTTGATTTTTTGAAAATATAATTTCAAGATTTACATCTTTTATATTGAACACTTTTTCTAATTTATCCATTATATATGTCAAAAAAATTAAACGCAAATGACTCATTTTCTAAATTTAACATTTTTTAAAATAGACTTATATAGTTTTGATTTTTTTTCAATCTTTCATTTATTTAATTTTATTCCTTTTGACTAATTTTCATATGATTTTACCATAAAAATTGTACCCACAAAATGTAATAATTTCCTTGCATAATTAAAATAACATCATGTAATTATCAAAACATATACACATTAATTTTCATCTTAAATTATGTATCATGTAAAAAACTTTTCTAAACTTCTCATGCATTTGCTCACGCATTAAAACCATAATTTTTTTCATTAACTAATCATCAAGTACCCAACATTCGAGTTTATCAATTTTAATTTAATCATAACAATATTTTCATATGTGCATATTAAATTCAGCATGCACTATTTTATCTTGAATTTCACAATTTTTCCTACTCCAAATTAAAATTTTAATTTACTCACCATATAAAATGAAAAATCATAACTTTTCAATAATGATCCAAAATTTAACACCACCAGGTGTTACAATATATATATATATATATATATATATATATATGATTGTGAATGATTGGGTGATTTGTAATTGATGCTATCAGTACACTAAAAATGGAATTAGAATATGGTTATGGATATAGTCTATATGCATTTTGTTGATTATTTTGATCATGGACTTTAAAATGTAATTTTTGTGCCTGAGCACTCATTTGAATGTGATATTGTGAATTTGAAAAAAGAATAAGTGTTTGGAAAGTGGATTAATGAAATTTGAAAGTGATATTTCTACTAGATCTTAAGATAGAAAATTTAATAGAATGGGATTTAATAAGAGTACCAATGTTGACTTAAGGGTATTATTGCTTTGCATTCTTTAAATAAAGCTTTGTGTATGTCTTATTATTAGTAAAAGCAAATAGCTTTGAATGATTAATTTTTATGATAAAAAAAGTTGCAGCTTGCATGGTGTATCATATAGATATGAATCTGCAAGATGTGAATAGATTTGCATTTGGAAAAATGACAAGAATCAAATAATGTTTAAAGTTTTGAGGATGAAACTTTTATAACGGGCGTAGTTTGTAATGCCCAAGGTGTTAAATGGAGAGATAATGGCTGTGAGGGCTATTCTAACCATTAGGCCTAAGAAGTGATTTTGAGTAAAGTCATTTATTTGAATTGAATGACTAATGTGGCATGAGTATTATGTGCAATGTAATATGTAGGAGCTATTAAAGTGAAGCTTTGAGATGGTTTTGGAGTTTTGAACTATTAAGTTGAAGGGTATGTGAAAAGAACTCAATAGGTGAATTTGAACAAAAGAATGTATTTAAGCTATACCAAGGACCTAAACTAGTTATCATAGGTATTGTGATGTGTGTGAGACATTTGTTTTAGCATCGTAGATAAAGGATTTTATCAGAAAGACTGAAGCGCTATGAATGATATGATTGAATGCTAGGATTAGAATCCCATTGTATAATTGTTTAAATGTGAACTTGTGCAATTATGTAAAATTATAATTGATGCATTAAAGAAATGGATTGGCATGTCTTAGAAGATGATGTATAATATTGTAACAACATGCTATGTTTTCCCTAAGGTGTAGTGCCATCATGGTGTAAGATCGGTCTTGGGCTATGAATAAAATGGGTCAGTTTAGATTATTATTTTATGTTAATTATTCAAATCATTGTATTTGATAAATGATGCATATTAGATTCAAATCTTGATATTTTAGGGGAAACTCTGCCAAATGTTTAGTTGAAATCCCCCCCCTGGAAGTGGAAAAATCATGTGTATTTGCAATGTAAAATGGAGTAATAGCCCTGGGAGGGCGGGGAGTTACATCTAGGAGTTTGAAACATCTATCCTTTAAGTGTTTTATTACTTATAGTCTTGCTTTAAATTGTGTACAAAATCTACCTAAGTACATATATCTTTACAAGTTATATTTGTTATTTCTATTAAAGTGAGGGGCTTGCTATTTATTAGTGTTTGCTATAGTAAGTAGTAAAGACTTGCTGGGAAGTGTAAGAGTTGTTGGTGAGCTCTGAAAACTAAAGTGTAATTGATCAGAGTACTAATCAAGGTGTTAGTCGAACCTAAGTGCAATAGGAAAGACTAACTCAGAGAAGTGCAATAGGAACTCTGGTTGGGCTAAACCATAACAAAAATTATTATCTTAGTGTGCTGTATGATTTTCTCTATTCCTTTTCAGCACCATCATTTAATTTGTCTAAAAAAATTTAAATGCCCAATTCACCCACTCTTGAGCTACCAAAATAAGGGACCAACACAACACATGTAGTGTTGATTTTTGATAAATCTGATAACTTCTACTCATTTTTGTTGATTTATAGTAGTTGGAAACCATTGGAAGTTTGTTTATTCATTTCCAGCAACCCATGACTTCAGAACCCTTCTGGAAGTCTTTTTCTCAGAAGTTCTAGCAACCCACAGTGTCCGTATAGCCATATTTTGTGTTTCTGGTGACTTTCTAGCATCTAAACTCAGTTTGACAACTTCAATTGCTATAATTTTTTATTTTTGTGACTTTAACAACTTCAGAAAGCTCCTCTGACTTCAACGATAGTGATCGTCGATGACTCTAGTGGGTTTTGAAACCCATCTTTTCTTCCGCCATTACTGGTTTGTGAGGGTGTAGGGAGGAAGACGATCGGGAGAAAGATTTGGAGTTTTTCTAAAAAATTTTCAAATAGACCCTTTGGTTTTGTTGTTTAAAACTAAATATTTTTACTAAAATTTCAGTTCAGTCCTTCTCCTAAACATTTTCAAATAGACCCTTGAATTTTTACATAATAATCTTGCCGACCTAGCAAATTAAAGAACAACCCCTCCATCTTATAAATTTTAGAAAAGTTCTACCTTTGTTAAAAACTACAAAAAGTCTATTTTTTAAAAATTTTGCAAAACTCTTTCTTTTCAAAATTGCAGTTTGTTACAAAGGTAATTGAGAAAGGCAATTAGGGATTCTTAAAGGGTACATTTTTTCCACTTGAACTTGAATTAAATTTTTATCTATTGGTCAAGATATAATTCCTTTTATTATTCTATTTGCTTTGGGACTTATTTAGCATCTTTAAGTTAATTACTCGGTGTGAATTTTATAGTAGTGACATAAATCTTTATGTTTTTGAATTATATCATCCATTCATCTTGAGTCACTTGTGTTATGCCCATCATGGTTACCAATGCAAAACTTGCATGCATATTTAAGAAATTTTCCCAAACCTGTGATCGCCTTAATGAAAAATATAATTCTCTAGCTCAAAAATGTGAGAACCTATCCCTAAAACAAGCCAACTTCATTGAATTCTTGTCCCAGTTTCAAATGAAGTTAGAAGCCCAAACTCAATCTATACTCATATATCTTGAGAAATGTTTTATTGATGAGTCAATGGCAAATTTTCTAGAACCTAATGTAGGTTAAACTTCTCCCAGTGGGCATTAGCAAAGTCATATAAGACCAAACTACCAACATCAGGGAATTCTCCCTCTTCAGTGTACACTTAGGGTTCATCCTCAGTTTGCAGATCTTAGTAAAGAATTTCTAGTTAAAATCCCAAAAAATTTTCCAAGTGTTGGAGAAGTACATATGACTAAATCGTGGCAACAAAACAAGGCTCAATTACAAGACTTCCCACATCGACCACTATAGAATATGGTACTTGACCATAGGCATGTCCTTGGGGATGGTGGTGGTGTGTCTAGTTTTGATTGATGGTTTGATCCTGGCACCTTCATCGATTGGATAACTAAATTGAAAAGATTCTTTGAGTAGTACAACATAACAGATGCAAAGTGCATCTAATTTGCAAAGACAAAGTTGATAGGATCTTCCCAACATTACTAGCTAGGTGTGGAAAGGGATATAAAAGATGTTAGAGAGCATATATCACCATATAGGCTGAAACAAAAATAAATTAAGACTAAAATATGTGCCTCATTTTCATAAAGACCAACTAATGGATCAATGAATGAGTTTAAGACAAGGAAACGTGACTATCACCAAGTATTATCAATGAGTGATATGTGTAAAATTTATCAATGGTCTTAAATCTAAATTAAAATGAGAACTGGTCTTACATGCTCCATACACTCTCAAAGAGGAAGTTTATAAAGCATTAGAACTTGAGAAGTATCAAAAGTCCCCAGCCTTTAGATGTTTTACTTCATAAGTTAGGGGGACTCTGGCAACTAGATATATATCCAATCAATGTCTAACCAAAGGGTGAGTTCACAAAGTAAAATTAGTAACAACCTTGTTCAAAAATTCTCTAGGAATGCTAGCTCCAATTTTGCATCCAATTCATGTTCTAGAATGTTAGAAGTTGAATGTTTCAAATGTTATGGCATGGGTCATACTGTATCACATTGTCCTAATTGTACTTTTATAATAGAACTTAAGAAAACTAAGGATTATGATGAGAGGGAAATAGATTGTGTTGTTGATTCATTAGATGAACCTAAGGATCTAGATTTATAGTATGATGAAAATCAATATGATATTGAGCATGTAGGTGTCATGAGATGCATTTTTTATACTCTTAATTCTAAGAATGATTAGAAGCTTACTAGCATTTTTCTTATATTTTTCATGTGTGGTAATGCCACATGTAAAGTTGTTATTGATGGGGATAGTGCCATGAATATTGTATCAAAGGCTAGTGTAGCGAGGATGAAATTAAAATCTGATCCCAATCCTAAGCCATACAGATTGTCATGAGTAGATAAAACTACACTACCTATTCATGAAAGATGTTTGGTTCCAATTAGAATTGTAGATTATGAGGACCAGATATGGTGTGATGTTCTTCCAATGGATGCGACTCATATTTTACTTCATTATCCTTGGTTATTTGATATGAATATCATATACTATGAAAAATCAAACACATACTTTTTTTAGATGCAATGGAAAATCTATTCTTTTAAGACCAGCCAAACCATTAGTGAGAGAAACATCTCAAAAGAAAATTTATCCCATTGAACCCCTAAAAAACAGACCTTTGCATATTCTAGCTAAAAGAGAATTTGAAAAAGGAGAGTAGAAAGTCTAATTTAGTGTTGATATTGGTAGGAAAGTATAAGTCTAGTGTTTGTGTAGATAGTCTATTGTTCAATCATCTAAAGTTGGAAATCTTTTGAATGAATTTAGGGACTTAGCAAAATTATTTTTCAAGGAGATTGTCAAACTACATGGATTACCATCTACTATTGTGTCTGATAAGAATGTCTATTTTGTAAGTTATTTCTAGAAAACTTTATGGAATTTTCTAGTACTAAATTGAAATTTTCTTCTGCTTGTTACCCACAAACTTTATAGCTGAAAACTTATGAATCATAGTGTAAGTTGCTAAAAGTTGGAAGAGTGAATGATACACATCAAGCATTTGATGAAATGCATGAATGGTATTTGGATGGACAGAAAAATTGATTAATTCATGGCTAAATTGATGTAATTATGATGTTATGATGTGATAATCATGTGAAAACAGAATTTATTTAGAGGAATGCATGGAACTTATAACATATAGCTGAAATTGATGAAGTAAATCATTTACACTAAGTATTTGTTGAAAAGTTTCAATGAAAAGCTTAATGTGATTAAAAATTTTCATTGTAGCCCTTAGTTAGCTACCAATTAGGCATGATAATGGGATTTTAAATATCTTAGTTGGAAAATGGGCAGCAATAGGGTTTTGATTAGATGGAAGATGTGCATTTGAAAAGTGCTTAGAAAAGCCCCATAAATGGGCGGCAAGGTGGACAACTTGTGGCACCTAGAAATGATGTGGGTTTAGCTTGGAATGGTGCATGAAAGAGGGGGAAAAAGCAGTTGGTTTATGTACTTGAAAACCATACCCAATTCTATGTTAGAAAATGTTTAAGGATCCCCCATTCAATAGATTAAAGAAGGATACAAAGCTGAATTTTTAACACCAAGTGAATCATGTTTATAATGATTGTTTAAGGGCTGCTTTGCATTTATTTAGCCTACTAATTGTAGAAATGAGTGAAGTAATGTTTATGGATGACAATTAAACCCTATGTGGGGTATTCAAGTGAAAAAACCATTAGAATTATGATTCAAGTGATAACTCCCAAAGATCGGACTCTATGGAATCTCAAATTGAGATGAGTGATGATTTTCACCTAAAACATATATTGAAACATTTAATTGAGTAATGAGATAAAAATAAACAATGATGAAGTGATTAAATGGGTTTCACTTATTTTGGGAGTGAATTGAATTTCTCATTTGGAATATATGTAAATTGCATTTGGTGCATGAGATATGTGTAGGGCCATTAGAGCGTTGATGAGAAGCCAAGTTATGGAACTCAAAGATATTGAAATTGTTTTCCATTGAGGTAAGTAGGCTTTTCTCTTTTACACATGTGAATGTGTGGATTGTAGGGATAGTGAGTATCCCATGGATACGGGCATCAAGTTTTCAATGATGTTATTATATTGTTTGCATGTGTGCATTTTATATTGACTGGAGTTACTTATATTATGTGAATACATGGCTTGATGGGGATAGAAAGTATCCTACAATTTTGTATAGAATGGTGTTTATTATATTATGTGAATGCATGAATAGATGGGGATAGTGAGTATCCCAAGAATCTATTGAATGATATTAGATTTCATCATGGTTGGAATGAGGAAAGTGTGTATGTTTATGTGTTTGCCTTAGATGCTTTAAATTTGATTATTTGTTGAATTGATATGTTGTTGATATTACAATGCTTTGCATTCCATCATGAGTCATGAATCATGATGGAAACAATTGAGTTATGTGGTATACAATGTTATTGTGCCAAATGAGGGATGTTTGGATGGATGGGAGGTAAAGATGTAAAATGAAATGCCTGGACAACATATATGTGATAAGACACCCATGGGGTGGATACGCCTTGGTGGCATGGATGCCTGGATGCCATGAAGTTTCTTTTAACACTTATGGGGTGTGGATACGCCTTGGTGGCATGGATGCCGGGATGGAATGGATTTGATATAACACTCGTGGGGTGTGGATACTCCTTGGTGGCATGGATGCCTAGATGGCATGAAGTTTCTTTTAACACCTATGGGTTGTGGATACGCCTTGGTGGCATGGATGCCTGGATGCCATGAAGTTTCTTTTAACACTTATGGGGTGTGGATACGCCTTGGTGGCATGGATGCCGGGATGGAATGGATTTGATATAACACTCGTGGGGTGTGGATACTCCTTGGTGGCATGGATGCCTAGATGGCATGAAGTTTCTTTTAACACCTATGGGTTGTGGATACGCCTTGGTGGCATGGATGCCTAGATGGAATGGATTTGATATAACACCCATGGGGTGTGCATATGCCTTGGTGGCGTGGATGCCTGGATGGAATGGATTTGATATAACACCTGTGTGGTGTAAATACACCTTGGTGGCATGGATGCCTAGATGGAATGGATTTGATATGACACCCCTGGGGTGTGGATACACCTTGATGTCATGGATGCTTGGATGACACAGATTTGATATAACACTCATGGGGTATGGATACGCCTTGGTGTCATGGATGCTTGGATGGCATGGATTTGATATAACACTCATGGTGTGTGGATACACCTTAGTTTCATGGATGCCTATATGTCCTGGATATGATTTGGCACCCATGGTGTGTCGCCATGCTTGAGCAGCATGGTTACAATATGATATGACACCCATGGGTGTTAACATGCTTGGGTGGCATGTTTTCTATATGACATATGATAGCATGATTATGATATAACACCCGTGGGGTGGCCGAATGTTTCTGAATGGCATGTCTTGTGATATTTGAATAGAAATGATTATGATATGTGATGAAAAATGTGGATACATAAGAATGAAATGATAATGATGATAAATGGGAAAATGTAAATGATGAATATCTAGTAAAGAGAATGAATTGAAAATGACAATGTAGTTAGAGAAATGTGTTTAAAGGGGAATAAATTGATGATAAGATTGTCTGTAGTAATGATATAATGTTAACAAATATTAATGGATGAAAGTGACTTGATAATAAGGCAATATATGAGTCTTGATTATGAGGATGAGTAGTAGTGAGACTGCATATGAACTTAGATTATGTGAGCATGTGAATCATGACCATGTGAACAATGTTACATTGTCCTATATTGAGTTTGGCTGTGATCTTCTAATTTATGAATTTGAATATGCTATTCATTCAATTATTGATTATTGTTTTCGAAACTAACTACTTACTAAGTTTGCTTGGACTAATGCCTCTTTTTTTTATTTTTAGTTGATAGGTCAAGCAGTGGAGTCCAATTGGGGGTTGGTGCTCGTGATTAGGATCAAACAACAACCTCCACATTGGTATAATGATTTTGAGGATTCGAAATCCCCTGTTATGTATATAAATTTGTAATTTGATAAAATTTAAGTTATATTTGAGATATTGTATTTGCATGTCATCATTATTTGAATGTATGTGATGTTTGAATATATTTTGTGCAGGGTTAGTTATGTCATTACCATGTGGTTTCATTTTTGGGCAGTAGTCTGGGTGCGTACTATTACTAAGGACTGTGTTATATAAATGATTGAAATGTGGAATTATATGAGACAAGTTGTATAAGTGACTTTCCTTATATTTCAAGAGTCTTTGACAAAATTTTGAAAGATTCTTTCTTTAGAATATAAGATGATAGCGCCTGGAAAGTGGGGCGTTATAGAGATGAGCTTAATGGGAAAACTTAACTTCTTTCTAGGACTTCAAGTCAAGTAGATGAAAGAAGGGATTTTCATCCATCAAGCCAAATACACCAAAGAACTGCTGAATAAATTCAACTTAAAAGATGGAAAGCATTGTAGAACACCAATGAGAACATCAGTAAAGATAGACAAAGATGAGAAAGATAAATTTGTTTGTTAAAAGTTGTATAGAAGCATGATAGGATCTCTTTTGTTTTTGACTGCCAGTAGACTAGATATTATATTTAGTGTCTGTATGTATGCTAAATTTCAATCAAATCCTAGAAAATCATATCTCATTGCTATCAAAAGAATCTTTAGATACCTTTTAGACACACTAAACCTCAATTTATGGTGTCTAAAAGGTTCAAATTTTGAGTTATTAGGGTACCCAGATGTAGATTTTGCTAGTTATAAGGTAGAGAGAAAGAGTACCTAAGGCCTAAGAATTTTACCATTACCCTTTAATTTTTCTATTTTTAAGGAAAACTTCTATCAAAAATTTGGTAGAGTCTACCCTAAAATATAAGGATCTATACCTGGCATATATTTAATCATATAAAATCAACATTTCAATAATTATAAAATAAGAAAACTAACCACAAAACTCACGCCCACGCTCATAGTGAGCCAGATTGAAACTGAATCAAGATGGCAATATATGTCACTGAGATCATATCGATCCTCCCACAATATCATACTTAATTACCACTAGGACATGCCAATACATCTCATATACATCAATTAAAATCCTTTAAATACAATTATACAATTAAATTATGGGATTATAATCCCATTTCTTCATAATACAAGAAGGGCATCTTCAAGTATTGCTCACTAGTCTCAATCTATGGTTGGGATTCTTTACCTAACCTGCTAACTAAAAAAATAAGAATAAGGAGGCATGAGTCTGGGTGAACTTAGTAAGTAGACATGAGAAGGAATAAAATAGAACTAGAACATAAATAAATACATGATTGTGCATTTGTACCATGAGGCCCAAGTCCTCATTATTCTAACATAATGTTCTATGTCATTCTGTCATTTTTACATATCACAGATCATTTTGTCATAACGATGCCATACCATATCAATTCCATCATTCATTCAATTATTAGAATAAGAATTTTGGGATACTCAAAATTCTCACTACTTCACATATTCACACATACGCAATAGAAAGAAGAATCATGGGATATTTCCTATCCCCATTAAGCATCAATCTACCTATGCAGATAACATATAAAAATCAACCAATGCAACATAATGGGATATCTATTATCCTCATGTATCCAACCCTTCCTAACTAACAATTCATATACAATGTCGGTATAGTCTTTATCCCCAATTCATATACATAAACAGAATATTGTCCATCCTCAATAAAGGCAACTCCATACAACTTAATAAACAACATTCATTCTAAATCAAGGGATACTCACTATCCCCAACATTCATGCATTCACCAAACCTAATAAACATCTATCCTTAACAAAGTACAGGATATCCACTATCCCCATCCATTCATACTTGCCCATGTACAAAACATGAGATGTTCACTATCCTCATCCATGCATCAATTCAAACAAAAAGAGCCTACTTAATGGAGTACAATTTCACCATCTTCAAGTTCCATGGCTTCTATTCAAAGCACAATGAGCCTACATATACAACATGTATCATAATTCAAGTTACATATGGTTTTCATATGGGAAATTCCATTCAATATACAAAATAAGTGAAACTCAACTAATCACACCATTAAGGTTTATTCTTAACTCATTGCTTAATTACACATCCCTTACACTGATTCTAGTAAGGATTATCATTCTTTTTAAGCTACAATTTCATATGACTCAAATTAGGGAGTTTTCATCCAAATCATATTTCTAGTTATTTCTTCACTTGAATACTCTACTTAAGGTCCAATTATCATCCCTCAGCATCACTTTCCCCATTTTCACCATTAGGTAAGCTTAATGAACACAAAATAGCCCTTAACGCATCTTTATAAACATGATTTACATGGTGGAAAATTTTCAGCTTTGTACCCTTTTTAAGCTACCAAATGGAGGGTTCTAAAAGATGATTCAACATGAAATTTCTTTATGGGTTTCAAATGCATAACCCCAGATGATTTCTATCCCATTGCATGCATCATTTAAAGCTAAGAAATCATCACATTCACGTGTAAAAGCCTGCCCATATTTCTGTCCAAATTGGGGGTTCTTTTCTAATGCAATTTCAAGTGCAATTTGCATCCTATTACACCCTATTGCTGCCCAATTTTTAACTACTCCTTAGGCATTCATTGAGTGCATTCCAAACTCTATTTTAATACTTAATTAATGTCCAATTATGGACCTTAATCAAATCATTTAATTCCACTTTAAGCAAATCATCAAATAACTCATGTGCGTTAATTTAACCATCTAATTTTAACAAATGCAATGGGGCTTCTTCATTTCCAGCTATATACATAAAATATTCAATACAATTATCATCACATTAGATTCATAATCACATTAAGTCCCAAATTAATGCAATTTGCTACCCAATCACTACCATTCATGCATTTCATCAAACATCATATGTGTATCACTCAAGTCATCCATATACAAGAATAAGCAACATATACACAAAGACATGGGATACTTTCTATCCCCAAAAATCACATATTCATATCATAAAAGAAATACCACTCATTGTAATCCAAGGTGTTCAACAGGTTAATATAATCAAGCCAACATAAAATCTTCTACTTTAATTAATATAAACACAAACTTTACTCAGTTAAACTAATACATACCTGAATTTACAATTGCCTAAGCATGGGAATCATACAACAATTTCATGACACACGATCATATACAAATAACCACATTACTATTATACACAACTCGTATGCAAGAATACAGTAAATTCCTCTACTTCAATGCATACATAATACATAAAAGCAAGTAACCATGATGTGCCCTTGTCTCTCCTGTGCCCTGGCTACAAAGCTTGTTAGGTCCACGATAGTCTCTCACTGTTATCCAAGGCACCCTGCCCTCATTGCTCTATAGGGCTCACAGGTTGACCAAATTAGAGACCATGCCATCATAAAATTAGTACCACCAGGGCACATCCACATCCCACGCTGTCATAACATCTCTAGGCCATATAGGCCATCCACGCCAACCAGGTGTACACGTCAACTAGGCATATCCAATTCTAAGCCATCTAGGCCTCCATCATGGTAGGCGTCAGGTCACATTGGGCTATCCAGGTATCACAGCCAACCCAAGGCCATCTAAGCCATCATCCCATATGGATGTCAAGTCATATTGGTCTATCCAGGTAGCATAGCCAAGCCCCAAGCCATCCAAGTCATCTCTACCACCATGAAGGCATATCTTTATCTACAACCATGCCCCCACCATGGCATGGCAGCACCCCATGAATATCAGTTGTGTCCAGGCCTCTATGATCCACACACACCCCACATTGTCTTATCGGATCACTACAAAGGCATATCCACACACACCAATGAGTAACTTATCAGATCTAATCCTCTATTAGTGGTAAGGCTGCTAATCCACCTCCTAGCCTTTGCCATTCCACATCTATGCCATACAGGCATGATCATAACATATCGGTGGATTTTTTGGTGGGCTTCCATCACCCTTCCAACATTTCCTCACACAATACCTCACCTACTATCTCCATCTATCACACTCCCCTGTCTCCATATATATATCATGTCACATCAATTCACATAAATAAACATACATCCCATGTATGCCAAATTCAATCAACCAATTACATCAATCAAGATGCATCAACCCAAGCAACTCAGGATCATAACAAAATGCAATGTCAATTATATAGGGGAATACACAAGTTCATCAACCACATTATCAATCAAAATAACTCAGTTCAACCATGGTAAAATACAAATGTCAATCAACACACAAGAATATACCAGTTCATCATTTCAAATCATAGCGCACATAAAAATCCATTTCATCATTGATACCTAGGCATGCCATCATTTACAACAGTCAATTACAACCATAGAATCTATCAAGCAGCACTTAAAGTACATAGTATACCATTCAATACAAAATTCATTCACTTCACAATCCAATAAAACACATACAAGGGGCCCTTTTACCTAGATACACATCTAGGACTCATGCCACAACACATCACAACTAGTCAATTGATCAAAAAATGACCAAGAATTCTCACAATCATGCTGACCTAAGGAATCCAATAATTCCACCATAAACCAATCAAACAAATAGAAGTGAAATCCTTTTCAGTTTCCAACACTTATTCAAGAAACTTCACAATTTCATTATGTTAATTCCAAATACACTGAAAAATTAATATTCAAATATGGTGCACATATAGGCACCACCACTTTTCCACTATGCCACTAATAAGTGAATTCCATTCACTTATATCATATCATTTGAGCTTTATTTTTAGAAAACCCTTGACTTATTTTGAGTTGAATTGAGATGTTTTGATTTATGTTTGTTTGCAGGCAAGTTAGAGCAGAAAGAGTGAAGAAATGAAGAAAGAAGCTATGAAAGAAGAATAGGATGCAATGGAGTATGAAAAGCGAAGGCAAACAACCAAGAGAAGGACCACATACGGCAAGTCAGCTAGGCTATGCCACGACACTATACATGAAGAAGGAAAAAATGGCAAAACAACAAGTTAGTGCCGCGACACTGGCTTCAATTAGAAGATGGAAAATAGGCATTGCAGCAAGACTGTGCCACAGCACTGAGATAGAGAAATAGGCAATCAGCAAGCTTAGCATCATGACATTGAATAGCTATGCTGCGGGACTGAAACTTGAGACACCACTCCAGTTTTTCTACAAATGCATAGAAATGATACAAAAAGACAAAAATTGAAGGAAAGAAGTATAAAAGGCATTAGAGATCACCCTAGGAGAGGAGGAGGGGTGTGTCGAGCTGTGTTTTAGGGGTTCTTAGAGAAGCTTTTGGAAGGAAGAAGATTCAAGTTGAGTTTCAAAGCCAAGCATCATTGGGAATAGTTTACTACTACTCCTATCTTTACTCTATGTTTTCCATCTTATTTATCATTTGAATCTTGGATTGAAATTGGGATAGGAGTTTTGATAATGTTGAACGAATGTTATATGGATTTTTATTCCATTATGAGTAGCTAAACTCCTCCCTCTATAGGGGAAATGGATCTTATGCTAACATTATGGTGTGATTAATGATTTATATAATTGAGAGTTCTTATTGGTTTATTTATGGCGTTTTGTTATTAATGCTTTTAATTTATTAGCTATTTATTTAATGAATGTATGTTTAAGATTCGACACTTGGGAGAGGTAATCTTGAATATGATCTAGGCATCATAACATAATACTCTAAATGATTTGGGAGAGCTTTTAAGTGTTGTGAAATCATTAAAAAGAATCAAAGAGTTTAATGCATTCTTTACCTTCTGATTTTTATAGGGATATTGAAATTGGAATGTTAAGAATGGATACTTAGCTCAACACTTGGGAGAGGTAGTTGAGTGAATTAGTCATTCTTTATTTATAAATCCATAGAATGATCAATGTATAATGAGTTAAGAGCATAATAATTTAAGCATAAATGAAATCGATCCTCTTGAGTTTCTTTACCTTGATTTCTTCTCATCAAAAGCCTGTCTATTTCTACTCTATAATTAAATTTATATTATTTGAGTTCATTAGATAAAACTAGGACTACTTACTATAATTGATAGCGATTAATTGAAATATACAATCCTTGCGGAGAAGATACTTTTTCATCATTATATTACAAAACTTGACATCATGCAATAGCGGTTAGTTTGCAGTAAACAAGTTTTTTGCATCATTATTGGGGAATAGTATTATTTTAATTTGTCACTAGGATTACAACAAGATAGTTTTGGTTTTTAATTTGGATTTGTGTTCTTTTATTCCATTCAGAATTTTATTTTCTCTTATTTTTATTTGATTCATTTTCTTTTTGCTTCTTTGATAGTTAATGTAAGACCTTAGAGAGCTTGATTTGACTCCTTTTGATCTAGAGATTGAAAGAACACTTTGAAAAATTAGAAGAGTAAAGCGAACCAAATCCAGCATAATGGCAAACCAAAATCAGCCAAGAGTAATCAAGGACTACTTCAAATCGATGGTCAATGAAAATTATTCTAACATCACTTGTCCTGCAATTAATACCTATTGTCACGAAGATTAGGTAAAATGCAAGAGGGAAGGGGTAAATTGGGTACTTAAAAAATTATTCCTCTACCCCTTTAGAATTAGTCGTCCCTCTAGCAATCAATTCAAATCACTCAACCAATTAATGTGCAAATAAATACAGCACAGGGATTTTTATAGTGGTACGAGTAAACACTCTTCTTTAAGTGTCTCGTGTTCTACTATTCCCAATAGAAGAAATATAATAGTGCTCCAAGCACTCTTTTAGATTTCAGCTCTAGGGGGTGTGAATAAATAGCTCTTGTTTGCACTCAAACCGTAACAACTCTTCTTGAGTCTAGTCTCAACCACTAGCTTAAGGAATTTACAATGAATGAATATCATAAGTTGAAGCACAGATATTTCTCAATAAATATGGGGGAAGGTTTTTGAAAATTAAATGTAGAAGTAAATGATCTTGCTGAAAGGTGGTTGGAAGCCTTTAAAGAAAGTTGAGGAAGGTTTGAATGCAAGGCTCTTGACTCGCGAATAATTTTAGAAAGTTTGGCTCAAATTAGTAATGCTCTCAAGAGAATTTTGAATATTTTCCTTGACACTTTGTTGCTTTCTTCTACTCCAACAATGTTTCATTTATAACTGCTTTGAATTCCAGTCGGTGGTGGTAGGTGAACTCCATTAATGACAGAAGACCGTTTTGATTAGCACATTTCATTTTATGACTTCTACTTAATCCTTATTTGTTAAAATGCCTGCAGCACTGACCTTGAAGAAGATGATTTCCTGGTTCTTAATAGGCAATGGTCAAGGTGTTGCTATAATGGCTGATTCTTTCATCAATATAGAAAGGGCATCATTAAAGTTGAATAGAGACCAACATTTCAGTTTGCTCGTTGCTTATCTTTACTTATGATAGAAAAAGTGTCTATCCAATTATTCATTACACAAAGTTCCTTCATCTTTTGGTTTATTCATCATAAGTAGCAAATGAATCATGGAGGTGTAGTTTTATCAAATTATCTATTGGGTTATCTGTTGTAAGTAACAAACAAATCTTAGAAGTGCATACAAATTGTCCTTTCCAACATTATGTCTTGTAGATTGCCTATCGAACTATAGATGCACAGATGACTTGTTTCTTCTTCACTTCATCTATTGAGTTATCTGTTGTAAGTAATAGATGGATTGTTAGATCGTAAATAAATTTTCTTCATTACTTCATCTGTTAGATTGTCTATTGTAAGTAATAGACTAATCATTAAGGCGCAGATGAATTTTCTTCACCCCTTCATCTGTTGGATTGTCAGTTACAGATAGTAGATAAGTTTAGATGTATAGACAAACGCCATTGCTTTACTAGATGAACTTCTCTGCTCTTCCAAACAACCTTTACTTCTCCATCTTTGTCTATTTTAATTAGACAATCATTAGCTTGACTCTGGCTTACTTATGATAGATGAAGTCTACTGCTTTACATTCTTCAGATATAATCTCCACTTCGATAGATGAATGGAAACTTAGTTGAATCCTTTTCATTTGAGCTTTGTTTATAACAGTACTTTGTCTTTTGCTTCTATACTCACCCAAGCCTTGATGCCTTGGAATATGTTTTCTATGCTCATTTTTATAAAGCCTGCAACTTGACTTTGCATACTAAAGAAATTGGCAACAACCATTAGTATATAATCTTTAATCAAGTTTTGTTTGTCATTGAAATCATGCATTTATACTAACATTCTCCTCCTTATTGATTATTACAAAACTTGATTAAAAGTTATCTCATAAAAGATAATCTCCTCCTTAATGTATGTAGTCTGAAAAGAATATTTTGCAAAGTTTAATCATTCCTTTCCCTTGAGTCATTTTATATGTATTCTCCCCTTAATTATTTAAAGATTATGCTTTTATGCATTCCCCTTTGAGATAATTTGCAAATTCTTTCTTCCCATTTTTGTCATAAGTAAAAAGAAACATTCTACTCAAAGAACACACATAGATAGAAGTAGCTAGAAGAGGATGAAACCATTGTATTTCATTTCAGTATAAGCAAAGCTACAAACATAGATAAAAACAACTCATCCTACATTTTAAGTGCAGGAGAGGTTATGTGGGAGATTGCGGACAAGGGAGAAAGGGTGGTTGGAGAACTTTGTATCATAGTAAGCGATACAAAGTTTCAAGGAAGAGGGGAAGGGGATGATTAATGAGGCAATTGGAGCATCCTTTCCCCTCTCTTCAAGAGCCCCAGCTAATGATGAAGTTGGATCTAGGGGAAAAAGTGGTTGAGATATAAATCATGTTCTTGAGAGCCACATATTGAAGAGAAATACTTCTAATGGTACTTCTAATGGTAGAGGTGATCTGGAGCATTATTACAAACAGAAGTAATATCATCCCAGCAAGAGAAGTGAAAAAATATCCTTTCATGCTTCAATTTTCACCACATGTCGGTCTTCCTTTCATATCTTCTTCCTAAATGCCCTTCCTTAAGTTGCTTCATTGTTGTGGTGTAAAGAAGTTTTTTAGTAATAGGTGGGGGCTATACGAGGTAATTGATATGATATTTTAATAAAGAGAGAATAACTCATGCTATAAATAGATTTTGATGTTATGTTGATAGTTGTAAATTGATTCTAGCAAGAAAATGAAGTGTACTTGGCCTCAAAAACCAAGATTCAGACGAAGTAAGAGGAGAGCTCTATATAGAGGTAACTGACTTTGTCTGAGATGAAGTCTAGTCTTATGAAGGCATATTCAACAATGCAATTTCAGGTATAAAAACATTAAAGATTTCATTCTAAGATGATCACATTTGTCATACCTAATTCTTTTCTAATATTGCAGAAGGTGTCTAAGGGTAGTGGCTTAGTCAAGATATCAGCAAGTAAAGAATTTGTGGGCATATATTCTAGACATATATCATGTTCTTTTACATGATCTCGAATGAAGTGTTGCCTAATTTCTATATGCTTAGTCTTTGAATATAGAACAGGGTTCTGCGTCAAGCATATGGAACTAGTATTGTCACATTTGATGGGTATGTCTCTATAGCTTAATCCATAGTCAAGAAGTTGTTTCATCCACAATAATTGAGCACAATAACTTCCAGCTGCTATATATTCTGCTTCTACTGTAGAGAGAGTAACACTAGTTTGTTTCCTAAAGAACCATGATACTAGACTATTTACTATGAATTGACAGGTTCTACTTATACTTCTTCTATCAACTTTGTATCCATCGAAGTCAATATCTGAATATCAAATGAGTTCAAAACTAGTTCCCTTGGGATAAAAGAATCCTAGATTTGGTTTGTCAACCAAGTACTTAAAAATTTATTTCACTGCAATAAGATGAGACTCTCTAGGACTGGACTGAAATTTAGCACATAAGCATACACTAAAGAGAATTCTTGGTCTAGATGCAGTAAGGTAAAGAAGAGATCCAATCATACTTCGATATTATATTTGATCTACAAGTTTATCTTTTACGTCTTTATCTAGCCTTATTGATGTGCTCATTAGAGTGTTTGCTACCTTAATTTCTTCCATTTTGAACTTTTTTAGCATCTCTCTAGTATATTTGGATTGATAAATATAGTTTCAATCATCTCTTTGCTTGATTTGCAATCCAAGGGAGTAGTTTAATTCTCCAATCATACTCAATTCAAATTTAGCCTGCATGATCTTTGAAAAGTCTAGACAGAGATCCTCATTAGTAGCTCTAAATATAATGTCATCCACATAAATATGAACTATCAAGATATTCTTGTTAATATTTTTGATAAACAAGGTAGTATCAACTTTTCCTCTCATGAATTTATGATCACTTAAGAATTTTTTCATCCTTTCATACTAAGCTCTTAGAGCTTGTCTCACCATATAATGCTTTGGTGAGCTTATAGACATGATTAGGTTGATCATTATTTTCAAAACTAGGGTTTTGTTTACATATACTTCCTTACTTAAGTATCCATTTAGAAATGCACTCTTTATATCCATCTAAAATAACTTAAAGTTCTTATAAGATGCAAAAGTAAGTAGCATTCTAATGGCTTCTAATCTAGCTATAGGGGCATATGATTCTTCAAAGTTGATTCCCTCTTTTTAGGAATACCCCTTAGCAACTAATCGTGCTTTGTTCCTTACAACTAATCCACTCTCATCCACTTTGTTTCTAAATACCCATTTATTTTCAATTATATCTACGTTATTTGGTTTTGGAACTAATTTCAATACTTTATTTCTTTTGACTAGTTAAGCTCTTCTTGTGTTATAATGATCTAATTATCATCATTTAAGAATTGATCAATGCAAGTTGGTTCAACTGTAGAAATGAAAGCATAATAATCACAGACGTTTTGCATTGATCTTCTTATTTTGACACTATTATAAACATTACCTATGATTTATTTTCTAGGATGAACACTAACAAATCTCAAATCAGTATGAGGTTGATAGGGAATATTACTTGTACTTACCCCCTCTTCATTTTCTAAACTTTGTATATCTTTACAATTTGTGTTATCTTCTTAATCCTTCAGTTTGAGCTTCTTCATATTAGTTGTTGCTTCATCTGCATCACTATCACACTCCTTTCTGAGAGTTACATTTGCTTCATTAAATTTAATATGTATAGACTCTTTTACAACCTGTGTTCTCTTGATGTATACTCTAAATGCTCTACTATTAGAAGAGTAACTGAGAAAGATAGTTTCATCTCTTTTTGGATCAAACTTTCTAAGGTCATCTTTCCCATTATTCATTATATAGCATAAGCATCTAAAGGAATGAAAATATGAAATATTTGGTTTCCTTCCTTTCCAAAGCTCATATGGGGTATTCTTTAAGATTACTCTTATGGTAACCCTATTCAATAAATATATGACAAGCTATATTTACTACTCCCCAAAATCTTTTGGACAATTTACTTTCATTCAACGTGATCCTTGCCATTTCTTGAATTATCCAATTCTTTTTTTTCCATAACTCCATTCTATTGAGGAGTTCCAGGGGATGAGAAACTATGGTGAATTCCTTTCTCATCACAAAAGTTAATTAATTTTCTATTCTCAAATTCACCAACATGATCACTATAGATAGACACAATCGACATTTCTTTCTCATTTTAAATTGGCTTTGAAAATGCATAAAACATTGAAAATGCTTTATCATTGCTAGTCAAGAGAATCACTCATGTAAACCTAGAGTAGTCATCCACTATCACATATAAATATCTTTTTCCTTTAAGGGTGACAACATCTAATGGTCCAAATAGATCCATATTTAATAATTCTAGAAGTCTAGATGTAAATACCTCATTTTTAGGATGGAAGGATACTTTAGTCTGTTGTGACAATTGATAAGATTTGCATATTTGATTTTTGTCATAGTTTAGTTTCGGTAGACCAATCACAAGATCCTTTTTCAATAAGAATTTGATATTTGATATATTCATATGTCCCATCCTTTTATGCCATAGCCATGGACCATCTTTGACTGTAATTCATCATTTTCTAACAATATCATTTAACTATACTAGATAAATATTTTTATGCATTTTTTTCCTAAACAATAGATCATTGTCTATACTAAATACATTACATGCAGATGGTTTAAACACAGCTTTGTGACCCTTGTTACATAATTGATTGATACTTAGCAAATTGTGATTAAGTCCTTCTACATATAATACATTCTCCATGCATGCATTGATTAAACAATAAATTTTACCTATCTCTTTGATAAGGCCTTTGTCATTGTTTCCAAATGCAATTGTCCCTCCATTTATAGGCTTCAATTCTTTGAACTATTTCTTATTCCCAATCATATATCTCGAGCATCCACTATCCATAAACCAATCATTGCCAGATGTAGCTTCGAGACTTACCTACATTCAAAGCAAGTTTTCTTCTTACCTCTTTGGTACCTAAGTATTGGGTCCAATGGTGTTAGTGGAATTGTGTATCGTAGAAGTTTGTGCACCTTTTGCTTGCATCTTTTTAGCATAGTAATGTATGCTTTATGTGCAATTTTAGAAATAGCAAGTATTTAAAATTTTGCTAGGTGCATTATATTCCACTAATTTCTTTACCCAGGGGTAACCCATGAATTTTCTAATGTTTGGAAAATTTTGTCTTTCTTCTATGAGGTTCACTCCCTTGGACCATCCAGCAAATTTCTAATTTTCATCATTCGACTATTCACAACCAAGTCCCTTTTTTCTAGTTTGACTGGTTATTCTCATGAACTTGTCATAGATTCTCCTTGATTGGAAATTTTACTCAACATACTATTTAATATCTCTACTTTTTTCTTCAGATTTCCAACCTCTTTTGTAGAGATAGATTTCTTTCTGCTAATATAGAATTTACTTTGACAAATGCATCAAATTTTTTGCATTTGACTCTAGTACTATTAAAGCTTTTGAGTGAGTTTCTGGCCAATCGATTCAAACTCACTAAAGAGGGAGTTATATGACTATTATAACTCATCAAATTTTTTGCATTTGACTCTAGTACTATTAAAGCTTGAAGAGTTAGATATATAGGAGTAGTAAGAATTTACCTCTGTCTCCAACTCCATTGTGCATTGCTCTTTGATGGTGATTTAATCGGTTGATTTGTTCTCCATCTAGGCCATGCAACATATTCTTGTGAGGTGTCCAAATTCATTAGCACCTTTCTTACTTGAGCTTGTCCCTGATGAGTCTTCATCATTCACGTACATTCCTCTAGCTTGGTTTCTTGAAGACTTCTTGAAGTGTTTCTTTTCTGTTCTTTCATCCTTCTCATTCATATTTACTTTTTCTTACTTGGGACACTCAGGAGACATGTGTCCAATCAATCCACATCTATAGCATGTGGGGAGATCCTTCTTTCTTTCAGTCATTTTCTTCAGCAATCTAGGTTATCTCCTTAAGGTGCTACCTATGCTACTTCTTGCAAACTTTCTAAAATATCTGACCAACATGGCCATATCATCTTTAGATTGTGATGCCAGGTCACTACAACTTTCCTTGGTCACTTTCAGAGCAATACTTTTCTTTGACTTTATTGGCTCCTCCCTTTTACTTTTAATCAGCTTATGTGACATTAGTGAGTTGATAAGATTGTCCACCAGAAGAGCATTCTGATCATTTACTTCTTTATGACTATGATCTTCTAGTTCTAGAATTCTAGTAGTGCCCTCAGTATCTTCATCACCTGTTCAGAATTGATGACTTCTTTTTCCAAAGCTTTCAAAGCATTAGTAACTTTAGAAAAATGAGCATAAATTTTTGTAATGCTTTTCCCTTCTTTCATCTTAAAATTTTCTAGTTTTCCTATCAACATGTTCCTTCTAGTTCCTTTGACCTATGAAGATCCTTCATATATAGATACTAATTTATCCCAAATACTTTTTATAGTAGTGCAAGAGGATACTCTATCAAACTTAGATGAAGATAGTCCACAAAACAAAGAGTTCATAGCCTTTGCATTATTTTGAACTGAGTTGGCTTCCTCTTAGTCAATGCATCTACTTCAGTAATGGGAAAAGTGATTCTAACTTTAATGACCTTCCAAGACTCCATATCATTGGCTATAATGAATTACTTTATCCTCAACTTCTAATAAGCAAAGTCAATTCCATCAAATAGGGGTGGTCGGGTAGACGATTATCCCTCAATGAATATCTATAAAGAGGATGAGAGGTTTGCTATTGGATCACTATAAAAATTTATGTAGTCTACTTTAATACCACTTGTTGGTTTTGAAGATTAGGCAAAAATCAAAGAGGGGAGGGATAAATTGGGTACTTAAAAGATTATTGCTCTACCCCTTTAGGATTAATCATCCCTCTTGCAATCAATTCAAATCACTCAACCAATCAATGCACAAATAAATAAGGCATAGGGATTTTTATAGTGGTTCGATTAAACACTATACTCCACTCTTCCAAGAATACTATTCTCTAAGTGTCTTGAGTTCCACTATTCCTAAAACAAAAATGCAATAATGCTCCTAGCACTCTTCTAGATTCTAGCTCTAGAGGGCATAAACAGAGTGCTTTGAGTACTCTTCTAGATTCCATCTCTAGGGGGCCATGATTATAGTGCTACCAGCACTCTTTCAGATTCCAGCTCTAGGGGGCGTAGATAAATAGCTCTTGTCTACACTCAAACAATCATAACTCTTCTTGAGTTTAGTCTCAACCACTAGCTCAAGGAATTTACAATGAATGAATATTAAAAGTTGAAGCACAAATATTTCTCAATAAGCACAGGAGAAGGTTTCCGAAAATTAAATACAGAAGTAAATGATCTTCCTGAAAGGTGGTTGGGAGCCTTCAAAGAAAGTTGAGGAAGATTTGAATACAAGGCTCTTCACTTTTGAAGAATTACAAAAGGTTTGGCTTAGATTAGTAAATGCTCTCAAGAGAATTTTGAATATTTTCCTTAATACTTTGTTGCTTTCTTCTGCTCTAGTGATGCTTCATTTATAGCTACTTTGAATTCCAACCATTAATGGTAAGTGAACTCCATTAATGATAGAAAACCATTCTGATTAGTACATTTCATTTTTGGATTTTTGCTTAATCCTTATCTACTGAAATGCTTGTAGCACTGACCTTAAAGAAGATGATTTCCATATTCTTAAAAGCAATGGTCAAGGTATTGTTGTAATGGTTGATTCTTTCATCAATATAGAAAGGGCATCATTAATGCTAAATAGAGACCAACATTTTGGCTTGCCCATTGTTCATCTTTATTTATGACAGACGAAGTATCTATCTAGCTATTTATCATACAAAGTTCCTTCATCTTCTGGTTTGTCCATCATAAGTAGCAAATGAATCATGGAGGTGTCATTCATCACATCGTCTGTTGGGTTTTCTGTTATAAGTAATAGATAAATCTTAGAAGCGCAGATGAATTGTCCTTTCCAAAACTTTGTCTTGTGGATAGTTTGTTGAACTATAGATGCACAAATGACATGTTTCTTTAGCACTTCATTTGTTGAGTTATCTATTGTAAGTAACATATGGACTGTTAGATTGCTAATGAATTTTCTTCATTTCTTCATCTGTTGGATTGTCTGTTATAGGTAACAGACTAATCATTGTGGCATAGATGAATTTTCTTCATTAGACCTACCCAGAGAGAACAACCAACACCTCAACCTTCTCAACACACCTACCCAACTCCACACAACCTAGAAGCCATCCTCATCTCCCATATAAAACAAATTCGCACTAGGATATCTAACCTAGAAACTAGCCTATCATCCCATCACCTTAAAGTATTAAACCAAATCGCCTTTACTTATTTTGATTTTGATGGTGATATAATTAACTAGCTAAGTTTTGATGATGAGCAAAAGTATATGAGTGAATGGTTAAGCTACTGACTGTTATTTTTCTTAAGTGTGTAAGAACAAGCAATATAATTAGAAAAATAACTTTAATTAAGTGTACAACACATAAAAGAGAATATTAGAGACAAGATTCGCCAGATAACGAGAAAGAAAATGTAAATGCTCAAAGATATAGGATCCAAGCATCTAAGCCAAAATCCATAGTTAAGGACATGTCTAGCATCATACATGTGCTTCAAAGTTGCCCAAGTTTGGACAAAAACACGCCTTCAAAAGGAAAGAAGCTAGGTCCGGACACAAGCAACAGTTCAAACATTGAGAGATCATGTTTCAGAGGCATAGCCAGGTTTAGCAATGCTAAATTATGAAGACAAGATGTCAAAAGCTCAACATCATTTTGGACATTCTACTTTAGACATTACAAAGTAAGTTCATATCATGTCTCGAAATCCAAAAGAAGATCAATCCCAAACCATAATCGTCATAGATACAAGCCTCATACATTAGGAAATTTTATTTCAAATGTTGCTAACCAAGTTGAAGTTCATTCACAAGGTTAAGTGATTTACACCGCTTCATACAATCCAAAGTTGTTGTTTCGAACAGAGTGAAGCATTTCAAACAAAGTTGTTTCAAGTCTATCATAGGATGCATCATTTGAGTCAATCCAAGATTTCCATTTCGGAAAATATGAAGCTGTGGAAAACTTCAAGCAAAGTGGATTTCCGACAAAGAGTCTTCTTCCATTCCAATCGTGCTTTCTTACTTCAAATAATGCGAAGCTGTGAAAAAGTCTCGATGGTCAAAAAACCTTAATGATTCGCTCACATTTAATAAACATCATCTTCTCTAATTGGTACATTTTGAATCCAAGTTTAAAAGGAGTAAAGAGTGGTCATTCCAAGACTTAGAGATTTTATTGAGAGAACTCAAAGAGCATTTACTAAAGTTTTAAAGCTTTCTTCCAATTTCACTACGCAAAATGTCATCTGCGTTCAAAGAACATTCACTATAATAACTGTTCGGAGTCTAAAATTCCTTGTACTTATTGTAATACATTCATTTTCTCTACACTTTCACTTCTATGCAACCAGCCTATGTAAGAGGCATTTCCATTGTACAATCTTCATTTATTATCAGGATAGCAAGCAAAAGGCTTGCTTATTATGTTGTTGTTTACAGCAAGTAGAGAGACTTGCTAGCTAATTTGTATAAGTTTGTTAGTGAGCTTGGAAACCAACAGTTGTAAAGTTTGTTGGTGAGCTTCTAAAACCATAGATGATTAGTGGAACCTCAGTGTAGTAAGAAAGGCTGATTAAGAGAGTGGAGTAGGTACCGAGTTGGGCTGAACCACTATAAAAATACCAATTATTTTGTGATATGTGACTCTATTTCCATTTATTTTAGTACTTGATTTTTATTTGGCTATAAATTTTTAAAAGCTCAATTTACAATGCCCCCCCCCCCAAGCTAACCATTGCATGGGACCAACATAAAGTAGATAAAGTTGAAGAATCATTCCATCATAAACTAGATGCATTGATTTCCTCATTTGAGTCTACAAGAGGCCAGCCTCAACCTGCTCATTCCTTAACATAGTCGTTCCCTAATTATCACCACAGAACACCTTCCACCATTAGATCTACACCTCTCTCACCCACACACTCATCCTCTAAGTTTCCTTCCCAAACCAACCCACAGATAGATATCCTCCATTTAGAGACTCAAATCTTTAAAACAACCTCTCTTCATAATAAAGAAAAATCCCTCCTACCTATCAACTAACCCAAACCCAATTCCTAGCTGTTATCCCATATCAACCCCTATTTTTCCATCTAAACCAGCATCACCACCACCAACCAACCCACCTCCATCACAAAACTAGCACCACCATCCCAAACTATCTTAGTTACAACTCAAACCTCAACTATTCCTCCTAAACCTAGTACCTCACCCGCTCCTCAAGCCCCAGTCCAAACTCCTACCATCTAGCTTTCCACATATTGGTCCCTTATGCAATGGTAGCTCAAGAGGGGAGGTGAATTAAGCTTTTAAAACTTTTGCCCAAATCAGATGATTATAGTGCTGCAAGAATAAATAAAACAAATTGCACAATAAATAGCACAAGGTTTTTATAGTGGTTCGGCCCTTCCTGGGTTCCTACTCCACTTCTTTGAGTCAATCTTCTCTATCGAGCTTAGGTTCCACTAATACCTTGATCAATCTGATCAAATACACGTTGGTTTTACGATAAGCTCACCAACTAACTTACTGGTTTTCCAAGCTAACCAGAAACTTACACAACCTGTTGGTTTTCCAAAGCTCACCAATAAACTTACACCCATTCAGCAAGTTCCCTACTTACTTATCTCAATACATAAACACCAAGCGCTCTGCTAGTGTTGGTAAATACTAAAAGAAGTGTACAGATAAATGCCTCTTAATTAGGCAAACTTTTACAAAGATTTAGAATTCTAAGTAAAAGAATAAGTAGTCAGAGTAAAAGATTCAAACTCCTTGATCAAGTAAAGATTTGAACTTGGAGAGCTTTGACTGAGTTGTATTCATTGGAGTTGAACTTTGAAGGAGGGTTTTGGATGCTTTTTGTATGATCGGTAACTTTTGCTCGTCCTCGAGCAAGACTCAAATTCACTTTCCCCCAAATGATTATCAAGGTTGCAATCATCATAAGTAAAGAACAACCAAACTCTTAAAAACTCATAATATATCATGA
>JAYJMB010056060.1:59061-70138 GCA_036873735.1 Pouteria campechiana | reverse complement strand
CATATACATACCAATCAACCATCTGCAGCTTAAAAATACACCAACATTCATTTTATTTTATACCCCTTATTTTTCATATCATCATATACCACCAATTGATATGCAACTTATCACATAAAAATTACGCATGCACATTGATAGATACAATGGTTAAGTTTGCCTATTAGATAGATTTCCATTTACATGTGAAACGAACAAACGTCCCCTAATTCTTATAAGATCAAATGGTTAAGTTTAGGTTAAGTTATCATCCTTGTTTATAAAATCAAGACTCAATCTTTTCTTATATAATGTGTCTGCAACCCGACTAACTCAACCCGATCTTTTTTAATAACTTTAAAAAAAAGTATATTTCAATCTTTAAACCCATTTTTCAAAATGATAATGTAACTTCAATAGCTAACCTCACCTCACCTCGGCTCTTTTCTCTCTCTTTTGAAAGCAAACACCACTGTAAGCTCTCTTCTCCAAAAGGCTAACTCCAGTATAGTTATTTCTTTATCATTAGCATATTAAAAACTAGGATTATTTGTAAATATACACACAACATTTGACATATATTGTAAATAAAACTACTTTGTTGGAAAAATAGTAAATATATCCACATTATTTAAAATATATTTCAAATATACCTATGCCATTAGAGTTCCATCCTAGTTCGTTTAAAAAAAAAATTTGAATATCCAAATGTCCACAGCATTTCTGCTACTGTTGTGTATCTTCTTCATCACAGCAACATCTCCGGAGTGGTTTCCAAGGGAAACTTTGCAGACTTTACCCAACCCACCGCTTCCTATCGGATTAACATCCATCAAGCTCCACAGAATGTTCACCTCTATGAAATCAAGCCACTGAAACGAGTTAGAGGTTCTGCACTGCGAGATTGGGGTCGTGCTGTCTCCTTCCTAGCTTTATATCAAAAGTAATGCGAAAACAACAGCTGCTACAGTGATAACTCCCGCCGTGATGAGGAATTGAGACGATGCTTTTTCGGACTCACCACCACCCAAGTCAAAGAGGCTAGGGGAGAGCCATAACAAGGGATTAGCAAAACAGATTGTTGAGAACGCTGCCATTGTATGCCGTAAACCTTCCCAATCAGCTGGTTGGAGGAGAGGTTGAGCTCCCATCAAGGGTATTTTACTATTTTCGACAGAACCTGACGATGTGGATATATTTGCAATGTATGATAAACAATGCGAATATACTATTGTTCAAATAAACAGAATATATCTGCAATATATGTCAAATTTTATTGGTATATTTGCAAATAACCCTTTTTATCTTTTATAAATATATTTGTTATAATTGATTAATATAATAAGTCAAATGCACGAGTATGATAAATGTTAACCGCATTATTAACTCAAATTTAACAAGAATTTTAAAAATTTGGGTTAGGGTTAGGTTTAACTCAACTGTAACCCAATCTACAAAAGTTGGAATTTTTATAAATAGAATTATGGTTATAAGCACATTCATTCTCTCATCGACGATCGACACATCTTTCAGCATGCTTGAGGACTAACATTATAAAATCAATGAAGAATCCCATTGTTAGCTAAGTGTTAACACCCAAGCTGGAAACATGTTCCTTACATGGGTCCTTGTACAATCAAAATTTCAAGTGCTATTATTAGAGGTCATTAAAAAAGATAAGAACATAATCGAGTTAACTGACGACATAGTTCAAGATTGACAGTAATGGCATAACATGGCCTGTGACTACTTAGGTGGGTAACAACAAATGATGATCATTATTTTTGGTGATCTTGAATAGGCTAAAGCTTTCAAAGCTAGTTTTTAAATCCAATACCAGAACAAGTATCTCTTTTGGTCTTGTGAAGTACTGCGCTTCTCTCTCAGTTACCATATCATTGTTCCATTTTGTCATTGTTAGGGATTAAAATTAATTTTCATATAGCCAACAAGTAAACAGATTTTTAAGCTCTAAAACAAAGCGTCCAACTAAAATGGGATAAAACCATTTCTAAGTATCACCCAAAAAGGCTCTAAGAAGACAGAAATCCAAAGTGACTGGAATAACTAAAAAATAGCAGACAACAGAAGATATGTTAATGCAAAGTACAATTCAATTGATATTAATACAAAGTTGCAACGCGGAAAGCAAACAGCCTCATTCCAATTGCCTAATATCAATGTTTTCCTATGTAGGAGGCTTGAAGAAGTGTAGATATGAGATATTTTCAATTTATATCAGGCATCACCTTGCCAGACGGCCAGTCAAATGAACCTACCCATCCTTTCGTGTATTATTCAATTGATTACATTTTTTTATTGCTAAAATAAACCCTTTGTTGTTCTATTAGCATCCCCATTTAACCAAACACCTGAATAATTTGGCATCCTCAAGTCCTACACATGAATGGTCCACTACCATGTGTTTCTTGGTCAGTGTTTTGATTTAATCAGAAACTGGATAACTTGTGGTGGTAAGGTGCAACAAATGGACGGAATGGATATTTTCCAACAGGTTCAAGAATGGAATTCTTGATAATGAAAATTACATAATGGCATTTAGCTCACATGCCTGCTCAAGTTAAAACATTTACATAGTTTGCTCAAAGCAATGGGCTACAATAATGGAAGGAACCTTCTAACATCACAGGTCTTCAATTAATTCCTCCAACACCAAAAACTGAAGAGCTATAGAATACTTAGCAGTAGTCTTTCTTCCTGAGTGACTTGATGTGCTGTTATCCTTCAGAAGAAAAGATGCCAAACCATGACCTTCAACACAGACAAAGATCAAATTACAGGACAAAAGAGGGGATCCTGCTACTTTAAAAATTCTAGACAACGAAAAAAAGGAGGAGAATTCCAATTCAATCACTCAGAAAAGCCCAAAAACAGTAGAATCATACATCACAAGATGGGCACTTTAACAGGGTTCTGTTTAGCAAGCACTAGAAGCTAACAGGGTTCTGTTTGGCAAGCTCTAGAAGCCAACAGGGCTCTGTTGGCAAAGACTAGAAGCCCGTAAGGAAACCCTCATTATCAGGCCATCTAATGCCAGACAGGCTAATGAAATTTCTCTTCTGCTATGACTGTTACCCTAGAAACATGATCAGAAGGAAAGATTGCAGGTTCCATTTACTGAACCTGAGGCTTCGTCTAATGACAAAGGGAACACTTCTATTTCTCTTAAATACCTTCTATTATTATGCTATAGAAGAAGACGTTTGCCCATCCAAGTATGGTAAGTATGGGCGGTCTACTATATTGTTTACGCGTTACTGATACAGGGCCCCTTTTCCAAAGCTAACAATCGTATATTTGTGCAAAGATTTGGGTAAAAATCCTATAAGAAATGATGACATTGAACTGTAGGACTACTTTTGGGGGACTTGCGTTGTTACAGACATTGTACAGTTCCAAAAACTAAGGAAATCTTACCTTTGATGGTAAAGATGCTTGAAATCCATCTCTTGTATATGAATAACAACCTAGGGTTATCTCCATTGTGGGTATCAGAGAGCAAAAGCTTGCAAGGCCTCGTATGTTGCAGTTTTTCACTACCATAGAAAGAACAAAAATGATTGTGATAAGCACAAAAATAGGAGTAACCTAAAAAGGTGACAATCAGAAGAAGCCCAATAAATATACACATTATATGAATTAAGCTCACTTGGCATGGGTAATTGCATCCCGGCATAAAGCAAGGGCTCGAACCATGGCTAGATCTCTTCCCCTGGCATTGCTATACCTCTCTTGACAGTATCTGCAATAATTTCAAAAATCACAAGACAGGATCATTTCTAAACAAATTGAGGTTTCCAACAATGGTACATGCACATTTAGATACCCAAGTCAGAAGGAGAATAAATTTCTGACTCTTTTTTTCTTAAAAAAAAAATTTTTGTAGCTGGTTGGGTGATGAATGCAGTTTTGAAGACAGTCCCAGGTTATGGATTTTGCATCATATGTTGGTTTTCAGAATGCAAAATGTTATAAGTAAACTTGCAGCATTTGGCTGGAATATGCAATGAACCATCGTCATCATCAATGACAACATTCAAATGTCCAGTTTATAGAGAGAGAGAGAGAGAGAGAAAGAGAAAGAGAGAGATTTCTTTGCGCTGGGTTTCTTTTCCTTTGTTGGAGGGGGGGTAAGGTGTAGCTGCAGAAGAAGGCAATGAGCTTTTCTGTATTTGGGGAGAGAGAGAGAGAGAGAGAGAGAGAGAGAGAGTTGGGTCGGCAGTGTTACAGTTGTAGCATTGGAGTGGATGCCCAGTGGATATCTTGGCTGCCCAATACAGAAAGCCTTCCACATTTTAGCAGAAATATTTCTATAGGGCCATCCTGATACAACAGTAAAATCCACTTTGATCATCAAAACAACTAAAATTCATGTGGCTGGTAGCTTAGGAAGATTGGCTTTCTGTAGTGGAGGGAATTCCAAAACATAAAGACAAACTACCTATCATTGAAAAAATCACCAAAATCATCAATTATAACTGCAACAGGAAAGGTCTCATAAAGGTGGAAAGCTGCAAAGTACTTTTTTATCCCCTCATCATCTTCAAGATACCTGTTAAAAAAAATTGTATTGTAAATTGTAACATTCTTTAAAAAAATTCAAAATTATAAATTGATTAGATTAAAGTATAGAAACAAATAAATGATCTACTTCTCATCAACATGCAGCATTAGAAGTCACATCTTACAACACCATAAACTGAGAACTTGTAAGTTTTTTCTATTTTCAAAACCTAACAATGATGTTAGGGTGGAATATATACTGTGGTAAATCACAAAGTTAAAATCATTAAATAGATGCATCTGAAGAAATGTTAATTGAATACATCACAAAGATATAATGAAAGTATCAGACAACGGTATGATATCAGAAAAACTATGAAAGCACCATAAAAATAATGAAGCTATCAAGGAAACTTGAGGAGACATTACAGACAAATCAATAATCATTCAGACGACAAAATTGAAATAGCAATAGCATAATATCAGCTTCCCATTGCATATGATCCAAAGAACCAATTATTCAATAAATAAAATATAGTCTATGCACCAAATTGAGTTTTGATATATGGTAAATCCATCATCATGATTTGTATAGTAATATAATCAAAACATTACACTTCTACAATCCCAAGCATTGCAGAATAATTTTAGGCTCTGTGGATAGAGGTAAAAGAGATGTAGAAATGGAGGACAAAGTGGACTCTATAAAAGAGAGTGTAAACAGGGAGGTGATAGTGCCAGCAAGAAGAGGATAATGTCAGTTATTAAGTGAATAAAGAAAAAATAGACAAGCTCCTTTAGAGGAAAAATAATGACGTAGAAAGGTAAGCTTGTTATGGGTAGTTAGGGTTATAACTGTCATGTCAAAATAAATGGGAGACAAAAAAGGAGCTTTTACACCAGTTTTGCATTTCATGCACTTTTAACTTTTACACCAAATCAAACATAGCCTTCATCTATACATGATGGGATATACGTTTACACCCTAATACTGTGCCAAGAATGTATTCAATAGATATATCCTGGCATATATCATAAGATCATCATCAACATAAGATGTGTCCCACCTAAGTGAGGTCAGCTGCATGGATCCAGTTATGCCATTCCAATCTATCTTGGGCTATGTCCTCAGTTAGCCCAACTATTTTCGCATATTATTTATGACCTCCAAACATGCTCTTTTCAGCTGTCCTCTTGATTCTTTGTGGCCCTCTACTTACATAACTCACTCCACCTGCCGCAAGACCTAATCTCTGTTGGACATCTACTTCGACATCCTTATTTCAGCTATACTAATCTCATGGATATGTTATTCTTTGACCGCCTAGCATTTTACACATAAAGGATAGCCTATATTATAGTTATCAGAGAAAATTTTTCCTTTAATTTAATTGGTAATCTGTAGTCACAGAAAGTGTCCAACATACAAGGTCAGTTCATCCACCCAGCTTGAAGCCTATGTGAACCATTCTTATCAATTTCTCCATTTTCTTCAACTATTGATCCTAGATACCTAAAGTGGTCACTTTGTGGTGCAACTTAACCCAAATCCTAACCAATTCCCCATTTCTGTTTCTATTGTTGTTAAAGTTGCAGTTTTAGTTCAAATAATTCTTAAACCTTTAAAGTCTAACAAATCTCTTGATTTATCCAATGTTAGGTTTACACGCTCTCTTATTTCATCCATCAACACTATTTCATTTACAAATATCATACACTTGGGCACCACTTCCAATAATAATTGAGTAAGCTCATCCATGATCGAAATAAATAAATACAGGCTTTGAATTGAACTTTGGTGTAAATCTATAGACAATTTTCACGTCTATTATAACTCCACCATACATATTCTTAAGAGCATCTATATAGCCACTAGTACCTTTTCTCTTTCATTATACTCACCATATTAATTCCTTAACAGACTTTATAATATGATTTTTCTAATTCAACAAAAAATATATAGAGTTTCTTCTTTTCCTCTCTAAATTCATCCATTAATTACATAATTAAGAAAATAGCTTGAATAGTTAATCTTCTCACATGAACTTAAATTGATATTTAAAGTATTTATTTCATGTCTTAACCGTTGCTCAATTACTCTTTCTTAAAGCTTCATAATGTGAATTGTAAATTTCATCCCATGATATTTAGCACAATTTTGTATATTTCTTTGATTCTTGTATATTTTTACAACAGTACTTTTTTCTCTATTTATTTGGCATTTTCTTTGATCTTATAATCTTAGATATATCACAAGATATCATAGGTATTGCATTAAGAACTGAAACAATTTTAAAATGAGGTTTCCCTTAGCACAATTAGTATCATGTTCATGTAAATGGCCGTGCAAGTTTCTAATAAATCTTCAAAAGTAAAATAATGAAATCTATTACAAAGACTATCACAACCCAGAGTGAGATTCAAATATTTTTTTTCTTGAGAGTCGATTAGAGTCATAAGATTTTTACAGAATTGCTAGTGAGTGAAACAGAGAACTTCACAAATACTTTCATTATATTGGGAACCAACTTTATAACCAAAGTAAAATTGTTCAAAAATCAAAGGACGTGATTTGACTAAAAAAAATACACTATCTTTGCACTTGCTTAATATCCTTCAAACTTACTGCCCATATTAAAGTCCAGATTTGCATTGTAGTACAGCCAAAATCAAAAGAGGCTTTTCTTTAAATGTCCAATGGTAGTAAAGATTGGCACAAACCTACCCTTTGTAGGTCTTAAAGAACATTTAATTCCTGTGAACAACAGTATGAATTCCAGGGTCATGTTATGAAGCCCATAACAGAAGGCACAAGGATACACTGGTGATCTGCTTGACTCAGTTTTCTAGAATGGAATCTGCATACCCAGACTGCAAATAACACACTGTTCAGAGATCATGCTAATTAAACATGCAACCATCAAAACTGATATAAGGATAAAAAGTAAAATAACCAAGCTCTAAATTTGGATCGCATTATCAGAAGGCTAGCTATCTATTAATATGGCAAGTGGTGTAATCTTGACAGCAATGAATACATGATTTGTTTGGCCCATCTTGATGCATATGAATACCATGTGAGTGCCACCATTTTGAAATGGTCGTTATTATTAATCCACAAGAATGTAACACAAACTTCTTCATTGAGAACATCATTGATTTCTATTTTGGTAATGTAATGGTTGATGGTTGACATGCACCTTATAATTTGAGGAATTTAATAGTCCAATTTCTCAGGGGAGTTCTATGGCTGAAAGGCTTAGACAGAAATTCTGCAAGCTAGCCCATCTATGTTAACTTGGATCTGGAAGCTATCCAGTTTCATTCCACAAAGCAACTCCTCAGAGACACCTCTGCTAATGTAGGCCAGGTCAAAGAAGAAATCAGAGATAGAGATGGGCTCCTTCCCAGTATCATGTTGGCTCCTTCATGGTGTTGCCAGTTTAATTCTTTCATCAATCAGTAGGCACATGTACAGTAGTTTTCCCAGATATTCTATTTTCGAAATAATTTTAACATTAATAAACAAGCCTGTATGCAAATCTTAGGCAATTCGTGTGGTTTTGTAGCTACTAGTGACTTATTGGACCCTCTTTTACAGACTCATATGCAGAATTCCATGATGGTTTAATGCTTAAATTGATAAGTAGGCGCAACTATGATGGCTTTTACATATATTCAACTTTCGCAATAATTTTACGCCAAATTTAACACATATAAACAAGCGCGTATTAGGTGCTTTGAGTAGTTCTAATGGTACTTGTTGGGCCTTTATATGAAAAAAAAAATACTAAAACATAAAACTAGATTAAAAAAATGATCAAAACATCTATAAAACACACAGAAAACTTATGGGAGGCCATGACTTTCTCAAATGGTGCGGGATTGCACAACAATGGGCCTGTTGGAAAGCAAATCAAACGAGCTGTAACATATGACTAATCTAACATTGAACAGGTATCATGTAATGTCCCTAAAAAATAGGCTACAAGAAAAATGACAAAGAAAATAAAATGATTTTATTAGGGAAATGTTCGTATGCAATCGGTTGCACCAAAATTTTCTATATAACCTCGCCCGTTTGAGCCTACCTTGATGTTTTGATTAGATCAAAAGTCACATAATTTAATACTCTTTTAGTATAGCCTGCATGAATTTCCAATCAAGAATATTTTCACACTCAGTTAAATATATAAAAATAAATAATATGTTTGGTTTTTATCTTGGTTTTGATCTAATAAAAGCATCACACCCAGAAAATTTCAGATCAACCAGTTGCATACAAATACTTCCCATTTTATTAACCCTATAACTCTTGTAACTGCCCCTAAAAATCCTAATAACATAATAATACATGTTGACCAATTATATGAGCAGACCGATCATTAGACTACTGATTTGGCCAAAATTATCAATATAGACCATCTCAACAGTTGGATTTGTCATAACTTGTGGTCAATGAAGTCAAGTGGATTTTGAATTTGTATCACCCACACTCAGAAAACTTAATACTCAATTCAGGGTTGATGAAGTCAATCTAAGTCACTGCATATTTTAAGGATGGAAAATTACTATTGGGAATCAAGAAAAGTGAGAAATTCCAATGAATGCCTGCCTTTTGAATCTACAGGTAGGGAACTGTTCTTAGATTTCAAATTGACCACATTATAATAAAAAATCAAGAAGAGGATGCATGTGATGAAATTTACCATTCATGACTACTAAAAGTGCAAATGCAGCAAAGAGTGTTCCTATTAACCAGCAAACATTACGAAAAACAATAACAACAGTCCTTAACAGTGATAAAGCTTTTCAGATGAAGAAAGAGGGTGCACCTGATGAAATATATCATTAAATGACACATAAGAATTGCAAATGTACAATCGACTAAAAATTTGCCTAGTAACCAGCTAAAATGAAGAACAACAATAACAATGGCCCTTACAGTCATAAATCTTTCCTTACTTCATCTGTATACGTTCAAATACTTCAGAGGATGGCTCAGTACCCTAAAAACATTTTTCAAAGTTTATTTGTTTTAGAACATTAGAATAAAACAATTGCTAGAACTTAAATACTCTTGATAGAAATGCAGCAAGAGATTGAGAATCTTAACAAACAATCATAAAAAGACATTAAGCTACAAAGATATTGTGAATTTATAACCATTTTATAGGCCAAATGTTATCCAACCAAAGTCTGCTCAAGAGCCATTTGAATCTGGGTTTCTTTGATTGCAATACAAAACAACTTCCAAGAAAAACAAGTTTCCTTCACTGAGTAGTATCTGGACTATATGATCCCAGGTTCATCTAAGACTTGCAAGCAAGCTAGTTTCATGCCATTTAAACATTGTCCAAGCCCAAAAACAACACACTACAAATACTGTTGGATGACTCTCTAATTTCTTTTTCTAGGTCAGGATATTCGACGCATTCTGAGTCCAGTTTGAATTAGTCGAGGATTTGTTTTAAGTCTTGCTATTTTATTGGAGATTTTCTATTATTTTGGAAGCTAACCAGTATATTGAAACCTAATTAACAGTCAGAACTCCGGAGAATAATGGAAAAAGAAGCCAATCATTATCTCAACACGTGGAGAGAGACACTACCTCCATCACTGATCTCCAGGGCAGTGATCCAACCAATTTAACTGTAGGACTAAAATCGATGCGGCCACACAATCCTAATCACTTATAATCAACCTACATGAAAAAAATCAATAAGAGGACTCTTGGATCGCCGTGAGTTTCCTGCCCACAATAAAGAAATGTCCAAATGCTGCAATAAGGAAGAGGGGGCGGGCTTAAGAGAGAATATTCAAAAGAAACTTGTATTTTATCAACTCAAAATATCTTAAGATTGTACAAAATACCACACTAACTACCCCATTAGCTTTCATTTTCAAGGCTCTTGGGAAATTAAAAATTCCTAGTAACTAACATAGTAGCTGTTAACCTTAAGTTTACCTACAACATTTTCCCAAGAACCCCCCAGTCTTCCATGCAACAATTTTCTATGCATCAAGATTCCCATGAGGCCTAGAAGTGAAAACGTTTTGTTCCACCATAACTATTCATCATCACTGGCGTACATGTTGCAAAAGACGGGAAAAGGGGGCGAAAACATGCCTGGGAAAGAAATGGGGGTTTACACTCTAATCTTCGCTTGTTGCATATGAAAACAACGTCTCCGCAATTTTCTATTGACAAATTGAATGCAAACTGGAACAGTAGCGACGTCTTCCCACTGCAAAAACACCACACCCACCTTGCTTTTTAGAAATATACAACACAATACAAAAACGAAAAAAAAAAAAAACGTGTATTTTAGAAAATGGCATTGCCAGGAAGGAGGGCCAGAGAGAAGCGTCATCTGATTGGATTTTTCATCTTCCGAGTGGATTTCCTTTGCTGTTGAAGGGGAGAAGAAGAAACTCTCCACCATTTCTCAGTTTCTTTTCTTGTTTCGTCACGGACTGAGTTAGTGTAGGCAAGATGCTTGTAGTAATGCCTAAATGGTTCCTAACAGTTCCCTCACCCAAGCTTTTTAATTTTTTCGTCAAATCGATCCCT